>JAJQXV010000071.1:0-33396 GCA_025169955.1 Salix arbutifolia
TTATCTCGGTCTCATGACCTAGATTGTGAGTTTTGTAAGTTAATACATGTTGATTCAGGTTAATTTTTTAATCTATTTTTTTAATTTTATCATTCAACATTGAATTCATTAAAAATTGAACTTAATATTTCATTTTGGTTTATTTTTTATAAGACTATTTGATCTCACGAGTTTTATAGGTTAGCTCGAGGTGACCTATTTTTTTAATCAATTTTTAATTATTATTTGCAATCAAACTATATTTTTAATGGTTATATAAATTATTTTTGAATTTATCAAGTCGACCAAGTTATATCGAGTCCATCTTTAAATGATATAATTTCACCAAGGCTGAAAATAAAGCCTTAGACGATGACATTTCTGAGATTTTATGGCTTCAGTATCATGTCTAGATCTATATATCACTCCTAGTTTCGTGCCTATAATTGAGTGTGATAATATAGATACTACTTCTTTGTCTTCGAATCCTATTTTCCATGCTCACACTAAACAAGTTATTTCATTTACTAATGTATTGTTCCACACTTCCACTATAACTGAATTGAAAAATACAGACCTATAAATTAAATCTAGCTTAAAAACCTGAATGAATCAAACCCTCGTACAAGAAGAGTCAACAATTATGATTTGCGGTCGTTTTAAGTATTTTCACTAAAAATGTTAATCGCATTTTTTGGAGGGTCTGTGCATATGTTTTTGTTAAAACAATCTCTCTCTGCATTTTTGTCAACGTAGTAGCACATGCATGCTGTCGATGGAGTGAACGCATCTGCATTTTTTGGAGGGTCTGTGCCCTTCTGTGCACTCGTGCTTTGAACCCTCCAGTCAACCAATCTTGCATATGCTAACTGAGCCTGCCTTGGCTGTGTTACGATTCTCTTCACGTGATTATCCACCCAAATTTAATGTCTTCTTCAGTATCCAAAGAATCAAATTAAATCCAGTTCGCATGGAGAATTAAATGAAGTTAACAAATCAAGAGACCTAGGGAATCGAAGTCTCATAATTAACCACCGGCTGGACTTTCTGCTTGGATCGCACTTAGTGATCGATTAATTATTAGAAATTCGAATCTAGCTAGCTAGTGCTGCAACAGCGCATGCAATGCATGTAATGGATGTGGTGCCTTAATACCACACTGGCAGGGAGTGAGGACTGGTAGAGCTAGGTGCTCTAGATTCAAGATCCCTCTAACCCTCGTGCTTTGACCCTCCAGTCAACCGATCCTGCATGCTCATTCAGCCTTTGTGTACTGTTAAAGATGAGTCTGGTATAGTTTCTCATCACGTGATTAACCGACCCATCAGCCTCACTGTCTCTATCTCTGATCTTTGTCCCTGAGAAAATCTTCCATAAACTTATATAATGAGGTCACCGTTTCTTCAAACTGAAGCATTCTATCAAACGATTTTGTGTTCGCAAAAGATTAGTTTTTTTTATAATATCAAGAGTGCTATTGCTTTATAATGGTGACCTCATCATTCTTAGTTCCAAGAGTTGAGAGTCTGTCAAGCAGTGGGATTCAATCAATCCCAAAAGAATATATTCGGCCCCAGGAGGAGCTAACTAGCATTAGCAATATTTTCGAAGAAGAGAAGAAAGTCGAAGGGCCTCAAGTTCCAACCATTGATTTGGAGGGAATTGAGTCCGAGGACAAAGTGGTCCGTGAGAAATGCAGGGAAGAGCTAGTCGAGGCAGCGAAAGAGTGGGGTGTTATGCACCTTGTTAACCATGGAATTCCTGATGATTTAATTGATCGTGTCAGGAAAGCTGGGCAGGCTTTCTTTGACCTTCCTATTGAGGAAAAAGAGAAGTACGCTAATGATCAGGCTTCTGGAAATGTTCAAGGGTATGGAAGCAAGCTAGCTAACAATGCTAGTGGGCAGCTTGAGTGGGAGGACTATTTCTTCCATCTTATTTTCCCTGAGGACAAGCGTGACACCTCCGTTTGGCCCAAGACACCCTCTGATTATACGTAAGTTTTTTCCCCTCTTTTCTGAGACTATCAATACTTCTCTTTTAGTTGTTAATTGCCTGTTACGCAGACTCAAGATCCATGCATGCCCTACATGGGTTCGTACCCGACAGTCACATTCACGTCCAACTTGGCCATGCTTTCCGATTTCTCCAGTTCTTACTTACTAGGAAACTTACCAGGAAATAGTTAGTAAAGTCAAAATATTTCCATGTAATATCATCTGATCCGAACTTGCATCTTAAAATCATAAAATTGTCTACTCTGCAGTGAAGTCACCAGTGAATATTCAAGGCTGCTGAGAAGTTTAGCAACCAAAGTTCTATCAGTACTGTCACTTGGCCTGGGATTGGAAGAAGGGAGGCTAGAAAAGGAGGTCGGTGGTCTGGAAGAGCTGCTGCTCCAAATGAAGATCAACTACTACCCCAAGTGCCCTCAACCGGAGCTAGCTCTAGGGGTTGAAGCTCACACAGATGTAAGTGCGCTCACTTTTATACTCCACAACATGGTGCCTGGCCTGCAACTCTTTCATGAAGGCAAATGGATAACGGCGAAATGCGTCCCCAACTCAATCATCATGCACGTTGGCGACACTGTTGAAATCTTGAGCAATGGAAAATACAAGAGTATTCTTCACCGGGGGCTTGTTAACAAGGAAAAGGTTAGGATTTCCTGGGCAGTTTTCTGCGAGCCACCGAAGGAGAAAATCATCCTCAAACCACTGGCAGAAGTTGTGACTGAGGCTGAGCCACCGTTGTTCCCTCCCCGCACCTTTGCTCAGCATATCGAGCACAAACTTTTCAGGAAGACCCAACATTCTCTCCTTCCCGGAAAAGCTGGTTAATGGCAGCACATCGTGTTCATCATGCTATGGCGTTGAAATGGTTTCGTCTATGAGAGTAGTAAAAATAAAAAAAAAGTTTCACCTGTGATTTTTAAGGTTGCACGTGTAAGGCCATGAATGTGTCTGTTTTTTTTCAATTGATTGCGATGCGCTTGCTATGATTGAATAATAAAGATCTTATTTGTATTTCTTACTGATGGAAGTGAAAATTTGAATATATTAATATTAAATTTAAGCTTCGTTGGTAGCATTAGATTTCAAAATAAATTGAATATTATAGGAGTGACTGGTTGTTTTTTCATGTTTCAAGGTGGGACATGAAGCGCCAGTTCGAGTACGATAATATTGTTTTTTATTTAGAAATATATTTAATTATTTTATTATGCTTTAATCTAACATATTAAAATAAAAATAAAAAGCAAATAAAATAATTAATTTCAAACTAAAAGAAAATTTTAAGAGATTTTAAATATATGGCTGTACAGCTCAAAGACTAAAATTTTATTGTCTTTATTCATAATTTTACATAAGCATTTAATTAGTTTTTCTATATTGCATAGCAGGTGAATTTTTAAAAAATATAAAATAGTATTTGGTTATTGCTAATGTATATATTCTAGGAGAACTGTATGAAAGTTAAATATAATAATTTTATAAATATAAAAGCAACTCATATAATCTGTAAAAATATAATTTAATTAGAAATAATAATTTCAAATGACATCTTGATTTCACAATCATTATTAATTGAGAATAAACAAAATATTTTTTTCAATTCACCTAGGATGATGAATCCTCTCTTAATTATTAAATTAAATTCATATAATTTATGTTATACTGAATGTCTAGATGTTTGTTACATTTGATTAAGGCAATGTGTAGTCAAAATCAAAACATAATATAACTTAGTGATCCAAGTCTAAAAATCACTTATACAGCCATCACATGAGTTTTTTCATAGATATAAGTGATATCTTCATATAGATTTCTCTTGCAGGTTAGTTTCATGTACATATCATTTAATATTCATCTACATATTAACTCTAAACTAGTTGGATTGCCCGCACTTCGTTGTGGGCTTGTAAATAATTTTTATAATTGTTGTGTTTGAAGCAATTAATAGATTTTATTAATTCAAAAATAAAATATAACATCAACACATGCAAAGTTTGATATAATAAAACACACCAAGAGACCCTATCACAACAGCAAGATCAAAGTTTTAACATCAAAGAGATGAAAATAGATAATTTCTTCGAAAGATTTTTATCACAAAGGTGTGGGAAAACATAGTTTTTTTCCTAACATCTGCATCAATTTTTATGATGTTGTCAGTTTACATACATGGTTTGATAGAAATAGAAGACAAAATACATAATTGTTGGATCATATTAACATATTTAAGGATAATAATATCAATGCAAAAGCCTCAAATTGAAGATATGGAAATGGATAATTGCTTCAAAAAGTTTTTAGCATAAAAGTGATGAAACCGACGCAGATCTTCCAGCAATTTCATAAACTTTTACGCCACCTCGAGTCTAGTGTTTCTTCAACAAAAGAAAAAAACAATTATTTTTGTCTTGAAAATTTCTGCAAAGCTAATATGATTATATTAGTAGTTATATAATTAATTGTCAAAATTCATTGGTGATGATATGCAAAAAAATAAGAACAATAGGTTACCACTTAGAAACTAAAATTGTAAAATTTTATTAATAGAGAAAAAACAGTTGCAACATTGCATCGAAACAAAATCCTATGAAAAACAACCCTAACATGCTAGTTGTTTAAACTTGTCACAAGATATTTCATATTTATCAAAAGAAAGAAAAAATAAGGGATAAAAAAGGGTGCAAAAATCATTACTACAATAGCAATGTTGTTTGCCATTTCTTTTAATAGAAGAACACATTGATATATAATTATCACGGTTTGTGATAGTTATAATTTGTTTTTGTTCTAGCATCATGAACATGAGAACAAATTGTAGGAATAAATGTATAAAAAATATAATTTAATCTAAAAAAATGCTAAGAAATATGTATTTGTTGTTGTTATACAAATGGTTTTAAGTTTTTTCCATGCATTCAGTCATTTTTGTTTGATTTTTTGTATTTTTAATAACATTTTCTTTTTTAACTGATTTTTGTATTTGTGCTATTTTTTTTCAGGAGGCGAGGAAAAAATTGAATGATATGATACTGTTTCATTTTCTTTTGCTAATCTGTAATAAATCACCCATTCAGATTCAAAGAACGCTCCAATATCTTGTAGGTTGTCAAGATGGTATTTTTCTCGATGGGCCTATGCTGGAGAAAGGTACAAAAGTGATCTATGCAATCTATGCAATACAATATCTCAATATCAATCTAATTATTGATCAATCTAAGAGGGTGTTTGGGAGAGCTGTTGCTGTAGCTTTTCATAGCTTTTCAAAAAGTGTTTCGTGCCGAAATACATCCAAATGATGTTTTTTTATTTTCTAAAAATCATTTTTGACATCAGCACATCAAAATGATCTAAAAAAACCAAAACATATTCATTTAAAATAAAAATAAAAATAAAAAAAGTCAAAAGCTGCGGCACGGCTTGCAAAAGCCGTGCCAAACATCTTCTAATTAAGCTTGAAAAATATCCCAATATCAAGTAGTAATAACACAATAGCAACAATAAAAACATATATGTATATATATAATAAAGATTTGTTTTTCCATTGTTTATGTAAAAATATATATATCATTGTTATCTGCAAGATTTGTATGGCTTGCTGAGATTTGAGAAAGTGTAGAAGGAAAAGATGGGGTATTTTTTGTTTAGAAAACTACATTTGATCAATAATAGATTTGGATTGTTCTTAAGACAATATATACTTAATTAATCTGGAGAATTGTATTGTGGTGTCTGATTCTTTCAGATAATAAATTAAAAATTGATTCGTAGTTTTTTGTCACATAATTATATTTTGTGTGTTTACACAATTTATTTATTTTTGAAAAAATATATGTATTCAATCTCTTAGGGCTAATTCTTCACTAGAAGACCAAAACAATACAATGTTAATTTACTGCTTAAACAGGGGATATTAAATTAATGCGCATATAATGATGAATTAAATTTCACATTAGAGATCAAAGAGATCCATAAAAACATACACGAATTTAAAAAAAAACTTCACTCCAATATGAAAATTACAAAAATTTAAAGTGTAAACAAAGAAACCCACATCAACAAAACTAACACTTGATTTCCAATGGCAATCAAACTTAAAAATAGTCCTTAAAAAATATATAGTAGTAGCAACAATATCGCTAAAACAATCCACAGAAAGCAACACAACATCCATCACCATTAAATTCAGCCCATATCAAAACCAAAATGCAAAATACATAGCTTTGTTGATTATGATTAACATACATTATTTTCCAAATACAAAAAGGGTACCTTCACAACAAAAAGCAAAGTAATGAAAACCAAACAACAACTCCAACCCCTGAAAAAAATCAATAAACCCAACACCAACATCACAATCAATAAACCATCCGTGAAAACAACATTGCAACCAAAAAATTGTAACAAAACAATCACAAAAACAGCAATGCAACCAAACTAAACTCATTGAAACCAACAAAATCATCAATTAAGACAACAACGGCTATCATTGAACCAAACAATCTGTTAGGGGGGAATTGAACCAAGACAAAATTGAAAAAATACATATATACCCTAACAACCAACAAAACAAACAAAACCCATAACATTCAACACCCATGTAAAAAAATAGAGGGTTAAAAATAAAAAACAGAAGCTGAAAACTATCCTAAAAAACATAACAACAAGACCATTAGTGCGAAATGGGAAAAAAAAGGATAAAAGGACAAGCAAGCTGCCAGCAAAGGCATGAATAATAATCAAAAATCAAGTGTCATGTTTTATACCAGCATAAAACCCATCAAAAAATTTGTTTCAAAATATAATACAACCTTTGCCACCATTAAATTAAACCCGATCAAAACCCCATAACTAAAATTTAGCCTAATAAAAACGAAAAATCAAAACACAACTTTGTTATTTATGATCAACATAAATAATTTTTCAAACAAAAAAGAGTTATCTCACAAAAAGAAAAGCAAGGAGAACCAAAACAGTAACAACCACAATTCGCAGCCCATAAAAAAACCCAACAAACTCAATAACAACACCATAAACAGCAAACCATTAGAGAAAGCAACATAACATTGAAAAAAACAACACAAAAACAACACACATCATTTAACCTAACAATGTAAAAAACAAAAACAAAAATGAACCAACATGAAACAAAAAAAACACACACATACCTTGAAAATAAACACAACAAACAAAAACCGGAATAACAACAATCTATTCTTGCAAAACAAAAGGGGAAAAAATGAAAAACAAGAACAAAAAATAAGCTGAACAAACAAAGCAGAAGATTAAACAATGCTAAACAAAAAAAATTACACCATAACAGCACAAAACTCACCAATTTAGCCATGACAACTAATATTTTTTTTAAAGTTGCACAAAGGTTATATATAGCTCCCGAAACCAACTCAATTGATAGAAAATAAGATACACACATAATAAATATAAGCAATGGTAACAACACACACTAGCATAGGACAAAAAAACATTTTTATATTAACCAACCATATCTAAAGGCAGGAAAAAAACAGTAAATAATATCAATCACATACCAAACCCATGAAAGCTCAGGACACAAATTCTGAAAATAACCATCATCAATAGTAACAACAGGTAATGTGTGCATTTAATACAAATTGTTATCTACAAACAATCTTTCCTAAAAAGAAATGGTAAAGCAAAAGAAAAAACACATAAAACTGCACATACACACAACATAAAAATAAAAATCAATAAAAAACCAAACATTAGCAACAGCTGCACACACACACAACCAAACAACTTTGCCAACCAATCTCATGCAATATTGGCAGCAATTTGCATTGAAAAATCCACATCTCCGCACCCTGCCAACAAACCCAAGCAAAATCAACAACCTGCATAAAAACCAAATAAAAATCAAAACCAACAACACATTGGCAAAAACCTCCACACACACATCCAACCCAAACCCATTCCTCCCAACACATCGAAGCCACACACCCACAAAACTGAAATAACAAACACGTTAAAATAATAATAAAAAAATCATACCCACAAAACATTGTCACCCAATAATTCAACCACTACACAAATCAACCCCTTCATTGCCAACACACCCAAGCACCACACTCCAAAAATCAAGATCAACAACCACGACGATTGAAAAAACTTGTGCTTCCAAACCACACCCATACCACCCAAAGAGGAAAGAAACTATCCACACCCTCTCCAACAACAAATCACGCTAGAAAAACAAAAAAAAACCCTGACACCATGAAAACCGAGCGCCAAAAACACAAAGGGTGTGTTTGGCATTGCTTTTGCTTTTGCGATTGAGGTTGAAAAAAAGCGCTTTTACTGCGGTTCAAAATAAGTTGTGAAGTGTTTGGTTAAAAACTGTGGTTGAGTTGGAGGTTGAAAAAAAGCAGTTTTAAATGTTTGGTTACCAAGCTTTTCATATTGCTTTTAACTTGTGAAATTACTTCAAAGGGCATAGACATATACACACATATTTATTTATATATTTATGTATATATTTATATTGTATTAATAATCATAATTTCATAATATAAGGAATAATTCACGTAAAATGAACACTTCTTTTTATTCTCTCATCAAACTATTTGCAATGCCATCACGAACAATATCCATACGTGAAGGCCTCTGCAATCCCTGACTATTTAGCGCGCTACAATATCTGGTATAAATATATTTTTTTATATTAATACACATATATTATGTAAATATTATTTATATTTTAATTAATTTTTAGATTATTTTAATTTTAATATATATATATATATATATATAGTAGTGCTGTGTTTGTTGGTGTTTATTTGTTTTGAAGAAAAACTGAGCAAAATAGAATAGGGTGGCAACTTGTGTTCCTTTCTTTCTTTCTCATTGCTGTTGAAAACATACTGTTTTGTTTGTAAAATGCCTCAAAATCTTTCACTGGTATGCACCCCCCCAACCAATCATCGTTTCCCTTTTATTTTATATTCCAACGCCCAAGCATTGTGATGCAAGAAAAGCAGCAATTTGCTGCTTTTCTTGCACCGGTGTTTGAAGACAAAATTCACGTGGGACCCATACCACAAACCTCCATTTGTTATGTAACCAAACACTTAATTGATATCTGCTTATGCCAAACGCCGGTAGCATCACAATGCCAAACGGCCACAAAGAAGATAAAGAAATGCGCTGCCTAGCCCGTAGTAACCGAACTTTAGGAAGAAAGAAAGGAGCAAGACCACTGAAAGAGTATATATTTGACCTGTGAGTACTTACTCAGGCTACTAATCTCCACAATTAACTTCTATCTCTCATCAACTAGTTCTCCACTGAAAGACCAACTTTGTTACCCCTTGAGCATCAAGATTTTAAAGAGCAAGTTGGAACAGAAGCATAAACCCAAAAGGTTTTGTCACAAAAATAAAAGCAAGCTGGAAAGGGGATTTGAAAAACAAAAGCAAGCACAAAACCCAAGAGAGAAAAACAAAAACATTTGAAAAATATAGGACAACAACATTTCAAAAAGTAGGACACGTGGTACAATAACCACCACACTTAAAAGCCAGTCAAACCGCGACTCTAACCAAACCTACCCAAAACCCAAAAATTAAGTTGACCCAAAACAACTATTACAATCCACAGTATTTTCACTCACAATGAACAGTGAAACACTATCCTCTTTTAGTTTATTTTATAATATTTATCATATCTCAATTAATGAGAACAATTGCTTTTATTCATAAAACAAATAATATAATATGCATCAATCTCAATATTTTGATACATTATAAATCTTATAATTATAACAATTTTATGATTTTCTATGCAAAACAATATTATTCTATGAACTTTACTCTAGATTCATTAATTAAATATTCAATTCATTAATTAAACATGATTGAATATAAAGGACAAAAAAAACTTTTATTGATAATAAATATGACTTACATGAATAAAATCAGTATTATATATAACCGACTAATTGATTAAGGAGATTACATACAATTGAATTATCATAATAAAGGTCAAATTGATTACAATTAGATCACATAACTAGGTAATCCTTTCCTTCAATCTTGAAGACCGATTGCAGAGGCTTATTTGAAAACAAGGCCTTCAAATTGGTGAAAACTAGTTCATTTAATGCTTCGAGTGATTTCAGGGTGAAAATAGCACAGTGTGGAGACAAAACTACATATCAAGTTCAAATACCTCTCTGGGAACATTAGGCTCATTCTCAAACACATCAAGCCCTGCACCAGCAATATCTCCCCTCAACAAGAACTGCACCAGCAACTTTTCATTGATGAGAGCTCCGTGTCCAACATTGATGATCATCCCTTCCTTTCCCAGTGCCTCTAACACTTCCCTGTTGATTATGTGGTGAGTTTGTTCTGTTAGTGGACAACAAAGAATGAGAGCATCATTGTCTTTTGCAAGGTCAACGACATTAGCGTGGTAAGAAAATGGAACTGATGGCTTCTTCTGTCGTAAGTTGTAAGCGATGCTATAGCCAAAAGCCTCGAGTCTTTTTCCCACTTCAAATCCGATTCTTCCAAGTCCAACTATCCCAACTCATTTTCTTCCTAACTGCAATTACATTGTGTTTCTTGAGAAATAATTCACCATTAATGTGCTCTATCAAATCCAATACAACAAAGAAAATGAAGCAATGCTGCCCGTCCCTATATACACAAATAAACAAAGACCGTTATACTTGATCTTGTCATAAATGTCGTATGATAATTAATGTCAGTTCCTGTATAACAAGCATTATAAGCACTTAAAACCTGCATTAAAAGTTAAAATCTACTTCTATTCCACTACAAAGGCATGGATGTGGCGGGGGAGCAACTTCTTTGACTTTTTTGCACTGCATCCAAAGTTGTGTGCATTGCTTCCCTTTCCAGCCCAATATCAAACTCAATCCATCTATTAGTTCCAAATAATACCAACTACAAATATCAAGATTTGACTCCATCGATCGTTCATGAGTTCTTGGAATAAGAATATTTCTAGATATCGCTCTATAACTCATATTGGTTTAATTAACCTTAGAATTCTGATCGAAGTTATGCTTAACTTCTTTATTAGGCTTTGCGCGCAATCATGTGGCTGAGGCTTTTAAGGAGATTAAACCATATATAGCTCTATCAATTCTAAACCAACTTCAAGCTAAATTATGAATTCAGTCAATAGATGAGTTTAAAGCTAAAATTATGCATTGCTCTTAACTTTGATTTTTAATTTTTATTATTTTCTTATATGTTGAGGTGGTATTTTTTTTAAATTAGCTTTTAAATTTTATTATGTATCTATGATCATTTGAAAATTGATATTTCTGTTTTTTTTTCTCCCTTTGTTCTTTCTTTTAGTTTTTGTATTCGTTTTTTTTTTTATTTTCAAGTCAAATGAATTTTTTTAACCTGATAATTTTTTTTTTATTTTTTTAATCTTTTGTTAAAGTTTTTAGGATTTTTTTAGTCTTTCATTTAGTTTTTTTTATTATTAACACAATAATAATAATAATAATAATAATAATAATTAATTAAATAATTATTATTATTATAGATGTTTTTCTTACTTACTTTTTTGTTAATGTTTTTGAGTTTTTTTTTTCTCGGGATAATTTGATAATTTTTATTGTTTTCACAGTAATAACAATGATAATTTTAGATGTGAAGACTTTGATATTTCTATTGTTATAATAGGTGTGTTGATCTATTTTATTATATTAAACTTTGCATATATAGATATTATATTTTAATTTTGAACCAACAAATCCTATTAATTTCTTTAATCCCAACAATTATAAAAATTATTTGCTTAGGCCGCAACGTAGTGCGGACAATTTTTTTAATTTTCAAGTCAAATGATTTTTTTTAGCTAATAATTTTAATTTTATCATTTATTTTATTTTTTTGTTTGCTCTTTTGTTAAAGTTTTTAGGCTTTTTTTAGTCTTTGATTTAATTTTGTTTTTTCATTATTAACGCAATAATAATATTAATAATAATTTTAGTTTTTGTTCTTGTTTTTTTGTTAATTTTTTTTTTGTGTTTTTTTTCTCAGGTAATTTAATAATTTTTATTTTTTTGATAGTAATAATGGTGATAATTTTAGATATTAAGAATTCGATGTTTCTGTTGTTGTAATAGGATATGTTGACCTTTTTTTATTATATCAAACTTTACATATATAAATATTCTATTTTAATCTCAACAGTTATAATTTTTTTTTGCTCGACCCGCAACGTAGTATGAGCAATTAACTAGTATTATATACTAAAAGAGTTTAGTGATACATTGTTTACTATAAACTTATTGATTCATTGGATTACAATAGTAATTTTGGGTCGATTTAGTTCTCGGTGTCCGGATCACTGTTGTTATTGATTTTTTTTGGGTAACGGGTTATTCTGAATTTTTTAATATTTTTGCACAATAAAATAACCATTATAGCCTCAAATAAGATAAAAATTCGAGTTATCAGAGGGGGTGCCACGGTAATTTCACATTCTATTACACAATAAAATAACCTTTTCACCCTCTAATAGGACAAAAACCAAGGGTTGCCTTCGGGAGCATTTCAGATATTTCATAGTTTTTTGAAAATGTCTAAATACTTTAAACCCCCAATAAGATAAAATAGAAGAGTTGGTTGTCGGGGTGTTTAAGTAATTTACCATTGTTTAAATTATTTTCCCACGGACACTATAAGCGTGTCTGCCACACGCGCCAATGATTTACTTCATGACGCTCCATTCGAGTGGTGCGTGTGGTGTGTTCCAGTGGAAGAAAATGTCTACCCAGCGTCTAAATAGATTCGCCGCCGTGTACTCTTCGTCATGGTGTGTCGCATGGCGGCACACGATGGCCGGAGACGCGACGGGGTCAGTTGAACTTTCTCCCTTTTCTCTCTCATGCACGCTAAACTACTTGACAACCCTTCGGTTTTATGGTTATTTCATTTCAATCCCTAATCGTTTAATTGTGCTGTATGGTCCTTATTTTTATTATGTAAGTTTTGATTTGTTTCAATTGTATCCTTCTATTGAAATTGATTATATATTATATTTTTATTTTAGTACTTATTCTTTTATTTTTGGGTTTGGTTTTAAATCCCTTAATATTTTCGGTACAAATGATTTGATTTTTACAATTTTATCGTTTGATTGAAATTGATAATATATTGAGTTTTCATTTCGGTCCTTATACTTTTAATTTTTTATTTTAATTCCTTTATTTTTTATATTTCTAAAATAGTCTCTATTTTTGTCTATGTTTATATATATATATGCTCTAAGTTTTGGTTTTTGTTTTTCTCTTTTGTTTTGAAAAATTTTGTTCTAAAATTTTAGTTTGTGTTTATGATCATTTGAAAATTGATATTTCTTATTTTTTTCCTTTGTTCTTTGTTCAAGTTTTTTTATTAGTTTTTTTATTTTATTTTCACGTCAAATGTAATTCATTTTTTTAATTCTTTGATTTAATTTAATTTTTTCCATTATTAAGGCAATTATTATTATTATTATTATTATTATTATTTTAGTTTTTTTTCTTGCTGCTGTTATAATAGGGTGTGTTGATGTTTTTGATTATATCAAACTTTACATGTATAGATGTTATATTTTATTTTTGAAGTAGTAAAACCTAGAAATTATTTCAATCCCAACAGTTATAAAAATTGTTTACTCAGCTCGCAACGTAGTGCGAACAATTTAACTAGTATTAACTAAAATATAAAATGCATGGCCTTTTAATAGTAGCGTTTTTCATTGTGCATATAGACATAGATTATTGTGGATTGCGACAGGGAAATAACCATTTTACCCCTAGAGCCAAAAAAATAAAACCTTTGGAATCAGGGACATTTTGGCCATTTGCAGGGGACATGTATGATATTTTCTTTTTTTTTACACAGTAAACTACCATTTTACCCCTGGAAGCTGAGAAAAAGACACAGAACAGTGGGGGTGTTTTTTCTTTTTCACAAATTTGTGCATGGTGAAACTACGCAAATACCCCCCAAAAAGACAAAAATGAAGGCCTTGAGCTGGGGGCATTGTGGTACTTTCCCCTTGTTTTTTTCGTGGTTACCACTGGATCGAAGGGTGTATAGGTAATTTGACATTTTTCTTGTTATTTCAACACTGCAAGGCGTGGTACGAACACGCCAACAATGTTTCACGCGCAAGCGCCTTTAAGGCGACACGTGCTTCGTCGTGCGACAGTGGAAACTACCCGTTCGTCGTGTCACCTAGTTTGCCGACATGTCCTCTGCCTCCTGGTGTGACGCATGTCGGGTGCTGGTGGTCGCTGAATTGTTGGTGGACGATTTTTAGCTGTTTCTCCCTTTTCTCTCTTCTACCGCGGTTAATACATATAAGTCCTTAATGTTTGTGATAGTTTTATTTTAGTTCTTGTTCTTGTATTTCAGTTTTATTCCTGATTTCTTCAATGAAAATTTTGATTTTTTTCAATTGTGCCTTTCGATTGAAACTGATTATATATGTTGGTTTTCATTTTAGTCCTTAATCTTTTTGTTTTTTCTTTGTATTTGGTTCCATTAATTTTTTTGGTATGCAGGTTTTAATTTTTCCTCCAATTGAAAATTTTCATATATGCTACTTTTTATTTTAGTCGTTATTCTTTTTTTTTTGAATTACACTGCAATTATTTTTTTAAAATACCTTTATTTGTTTTGGTCCCAAAGTTGTTGTTTGTTTCAATTTTGTCATTCGATTAGTATTAATTATATATTTTATTTTTCATTTTGGCCTTTATTCTTTAAATTTTTTATTTGGTATTAATTCTTTTTGTTTTTTCTATCCTTCTTGGATAGAGTTTATTTTTTACCCGTATTTATGCATTGATACTTTTAGTATTTTATTTTTATTTTTTGATGTTTTATTTTTTTTGAGGTTTTATTTTTATTCAGTTTAGTCCTGAAATTTTAATTTATGTTGATGATCATTTTAAAATTAATATTTCTCCCTTTTTTCATTTGTTCTTTTTTTTGTGTTTTGAATTATTTTTATCTGTTGTTAAGTTTAGGTGATTTTATGATTTCATTATTTCATTATTTGTGCAATAATAATGATTATTTTTTATTGTTTCTTTTGTAAAAATGTGTTTTTTTTAATCTTTGGGTCAATATAATGATTTTAATTGTTTGACAATAATGTTGATAATAATTTTAATTGTTATAGTCATGATAATGACGGTAACGTAGGGATAGATTTTCAATGATATTTTCTTCTTTTGGTAGATAAAAAATTAACTATTTATTTTTGTTATTTGATTATTGCAGGCGTTTTCACAATTTATATTTTGTTTGTTGTGTTTAATTTAAATTGAATTATAAAATGAACTAATATTGATATAGCGAATTCAATAATTCAGATATCTGAATATTTTTTTTTAATGATAATGATAATTTTATATTGGTTATTTCATTGAAACCTACTAAACAGATAAATTTATATCGATTTAAAATTTATATATTTTATAGCAAACTTGCACTTCACAAGAATTCTGCACAGATTTATTATTTTGCTCAAATTTATATTATAATAAAAAAATCTTACACAATTAATATTTTTTTACAGTGAAAAAAATATGGTTCTGACCGCGACAAAACACGGGTAAATGAATAGTTAAATTTAAGCTTCGTAGTGGCATTAGATGTCATAATAAATTGATTATTATAGTATTGATTGGTTGTTGTTTTCATGTTTAAGGTGGGACATGAAGCGCAAGTTCAAGTATGTATAAATATTGTTTTTTTATTTAGAAATATATTTAATTATATTTTTTTTATGTTTTAATATTAACATATTAAAATAATAATAAAAAAGAAAATAAAATAATTAATTTCAATCTAAAATAAAATTTAACAATTTTGAGATATATGACTGGACAACAAAAATACTAAAAAAATTATTGTCTTTATTCGTAATTTTACATAAGCATTTAATTAGTTTTTTCTAGATCAACTATATTGCACATCAGGTCAATTTTTTTAAAATATAAAATAATATTTAGTTATTGCTAATGTATATATATTCTAGGACAACTGTATGATAGTTAAATATATTATTTTATAAATATAAAAGCAACTCATATAATCTTTAAAAATATAATTTAATTAAAAATAATAATTTTAAATGACATCTTGTTTTAACATTGTTTTTCCCCCCTTCTGATGCTGGTCGTTAAGTGGAAGAATTTGGTGTTTCAATCTCCCAGTTTACACCAAGTCTGTCGAGACTTTTTCCTCCAAATGGCTTCCACATATTTATTCACCGTCCACTACTCAGAGCTAAGTTCATGGCATTCAGAGATATCCTGATGACTCGGAGAACGACTCTCCCCTTCCTTTTCCGGCTGCATATTTAATACTATTAACAAAACACCTAAAAGAAAACGAAGATTTGAACAGTAAATACTGTTCACCCACACTCATTGGTACTGTTCATTGGCCATTTGACCCGGTGCTTCGCGGGTGCACGTCTGCCTTTTTTTTTTTTTTGCTTTTTGAACAGTGTATTGGCGAAAAAAGCCCCCGAAAAAGACAAAAAAAACCGTCATTTTCGGGGGCTGAAGGGTAATTGACCAGTCCGGTCCGGACCGGCCCGGTTCATCCGAGCGGTTTTCTTTTTTTTTTAATATTTCTTCAAACAGTGCAGTCACCGTTTTAGCCCTCCAAAACGACAAAATAACGCACAGAGACGAGGGGTGAAACGGTCATTAGCCAATTTTTTATTATTTTTCGCCCCGGATCACTGTGTGGCGCGTCTCATCACGCGCCGTCCATTTCCGCGCGCACGCGTGTTTCGGGAGGCGCGTGCTCCCTCATACGGCGTCCAAAAATGATCAAACGCCGTCTAGAACGATATTTCGCCGTTCTCTCTTCCACATGGAGCGGCGCGTGTATACATGTAATTCCCAGGTACGTGTCAATGGGCGTTTGAATTTCCCCCCCTCATTTCTCTCTCCTCCTGCGCAAGCTTACGTCAGCGAGGCAGTGTTTTTGCCAAAGTTCACTTTGGTCCCTGAACGCCCGAATTTGTTGTTCTGGCCCTTATTGCAATTATATAAGTTTTGATTTGTTTCAATTGCGTCCTTAGATTCAAAATCATTGTAATATATAGTTTCATTTCGGTCCTCCTACTTTTAATTTCCGGATTGGCTGTGAATGGCTCAATAAATTAGGTACACAAGTTTCGATTTTTTCAAATTTGTCCTTTGATTTAAATTGATAATAAATATGGTTTCCATTTCAGCCCTTTGACTTTGAATTTTTCAATTTAATCCCTTTATATTTGATTTTCATTTCAGCCCTTATACTTTTATTTTTTATGTTTTAAGAATAATCTCTACTTTTGTCCATGTATATATAAGTGTACTTAGCACAATAATAATAATGATAATAATGATAATAATAATAATAATAATAATAATAATAATAATAATAATTTAATTGTTTTTATTGCTTACTCTTTTGTTAATGTTTTTTTTTCTCCAGATAATTTAATAATTGTAATTGTTTTGATGGTGATGGAAAATATAATTTTAGATTTATTTTTTTTCTTTTTTTAAAGTTTCTGGAATATTTTTAGTCTTTCATTAATTATATGTTCTAATATTATCGCCTAGGAATACATATAGGGAGAAGAAAACATGACCTAGAATTTTTTCAATAAAAAAAATCATATCAGTATTCTTAAATACATTTAATATAATGATATTATTAATAAATCGGATAGCGAAAAAAAAAATTTCTTCGAATTTTAATTTTGTGCTTAACACAATAATAACAATAATAATAATAATAATAATTTAATTGTTTTTCTTGCTTACTCTTTTGTTAATGTTTTTTTTTTCTCCGTATAATTTAATAATTTTTATTGTTTTGACAGTGATGCCAATGATATTTATTTTTTTTCCTTTTGTTAAAATTTCTAGGATATTTTTAGTCTTTCATTAATTATATATTCTAATATTTATTAGATAATATCTCATAAGAATATATATAGGGAGAAGAAAACATGACCTAGGATTTTTTGAATAAAAAAAATTAATATCAGTATTCTTAAATACATTTAATATAATCATATAATAAATAAATCAGATAACATAATAAAACATTTCTCTTCGAATTTTAATTTTGTAATTAACACAATAATAATAATAATAATGATAATAATTTAATTGTTTTTCTTGCTTACTCTTTTGTTAATGTTTTTTTTTCTCCGTATAATTTAATAATTTTTATTGTTTTTACAATAATGGCAATGATATTTATTTTTTTTCCTTTTGTTAAAGTTTATAGGATATTTTTAGTCTTTCATTAATTATATGTTTTAATATTTATTGAATATTATCTCATAGGAATATATATAGGGAGAAGAAAACATGGTCTAGGATTTTTTGAATAAAAACAACTAATATCAGTATTCTTAAATACATTTAATATAATCATATAATGAATAAATCAGATAACATAAAAAAAAAAATTTGTCTTCGAATTTTAATTTTGTACTTAACACAACAACAACAACAATAATAATAATGATAATAATAATAATAATAATAATTTAATTGTTTTTCTTGCTTCCACTTTTGTTAATGTTTTTTTTTCTCCGTATAATTTAATAATTTTTATTGTTTTAATAGTAATGGCAATGATATATTTTTTTCTTTTGTTAAAGTTTCTAGGATATTTTCAGTCTTTCGTTAATTGTATGTTCTAATATTTATTGGATATTATCTCATAGGAATGTATATAGGGAGAAGAAAACATGGCCTAAGATTTTTTGAATAAAAACAACTAATATCAGTATTCTTAAATACATTTAATATAATCATATAATGAATAAATCAAATAACATAAATAAAATTTGTCTTCGAATTTTAATTTTGTACTTAACACAATAATAATAATAATAATAATAATTATTATTATTATTATTAAAAATAATAATTTAATTATTTTTCTTGCTTACTCTTCTGTTAATATGTTTTTTCCCTCCGGATAATTTAATAAGTTTTATTGTTTTGACACTGATAGCAATGATAAGTTTTTTTTTTATCTTTTGTTAAAGTTTCTTGAATATTTTTAGTCTATCATTAATTATATGTTCTAATATTTATTGAATATTATCGCATGAGAATATATATAGGGAGAAGAAAACATGACCTAGGATTTTTTAAATAAAAAAAATTAATATCAGTATTCTTAAATACATTTTATATAATAATATAATGAATTAATCGAATAACATAAAAAAAAATTTATTGAATATTATCGCCTATAAATATATAGAGAGAGGAACAAAATGACCTACGATTTTTTCCTTAAAAAAATTAATATCAATATTCTTAAATACATTGAATGTAATAATATCATTAACAAATCTTATAAAAAAAAATTTGCCTTTGAATTTAAATTTGGTGCTCTTTTGTTTAAGTTTATTTCTTAAAAACAAATTCACAATAGTTTCATTTTTAATATTTTAAATATAATATTACCGGGGAAAAAATTAAACTAAAAAAAAATACAAATTTACTTAGATTATCTACAATTAAAAAATATACAGGTCACTTTCCATTTTTATTACATAGATTTTATCAATTATAATTATACTAACTAAATATTAAAATAATATAATACAATACATATAAAAACAATCAATTTTTTACATAGATAAAAAAAACCCGCCGCATCGCGCGGGTATACCGCTCGTTTTTTCTATAACATCTCATAGATTAAAGCCATGCATTTATAGTCATTTGTCCCTCTAGTTATTACTAATTACTAAAGAAACTAAAACAGATCGTGAATCCCTGTTTATCTACTGCTCATGCTCACCCATTTGTACTGTGTACTGGGGTGCACATTCCGCTACGTCTCACATTTAAATTTCACACTGCGCCTACCTTTTATAACTGACACGCCTACCTTTTAAGAAATCAAAGATGCACATAACTCAAAAAGGAGCCACGTAGATATAGATATGTTGGAGAAGAGGGTAATGAAATTTGGTGTGGAAGTAGACAAAAAAAAAGAGTCCATTGTACGTAAATCAAAAAGGAGCCACGTAGATATAAATGTGCTGAAGAAGAGGGTAATGAAATTTGGTGAGGAAGTGGACAAAGAAAGAGGTAATTACATGGCATTCAATGTATGGCCCACCACTGTACGGTCAAGAGCTTTTATCATGCTTCTTCTTCTTTGTTTATTTTTCTAATAATGGTGATATCCGGGCAGTTTACGCATGATATAATTTTTTTCATTAACAAAAACACTAAAACACATCGTTGTTTCACTGTAGAATCACTGTAGCTCCAGACCCGTGTGCACAGTTTATTGGCAATTTGATCCGGTGTGTCAAGCGAGTTCGTCTGCCTTTTTTTTTCCGTTCATGAAGAGTGTATTAGTGATTTTACCCCCCGAAAACGACAAAAAACGCCGCCGGTTTCAGGTGCTCCTCGATAATTGACCATTTCTGGTCCAGTTCGGCCCGGTTCTTCTGATCGGTTTTTTAATTTTTTAATATTTCATTGAACAGTACATTAACGATTTTGTCCCTCAAAAAGGACAAAAAACAAGTCTGCGTGGGAGGGGCTTCACGGTAATTAGCCAATATTTTATTATTTTTTTCGTCGGATTACTGTTGGCGCGTCGTCTGATGCGCCGTCCGTTTCCGCGCTCACGCGTGATTCGGGAGGCGCGCGCGGCTTCATACAGCGTCCAAAAATGCCCAATAGGCGTCTAGAATGGTTTTCCGGCATGTTCCCTTCCACCTGGTGTGGCGCGTGTGTCACTACGATTTCCCGACACGTGTCAATGGTCGTTTGAATTTTCCCACCACTTTCTCTCTCCTGACTGCGCCAGATGACATCACCTAAACTATTTTTTTGGTCAAAATTCATATCCGTCCCTGACCTTTATAATTTGTTCTTCTGGCCCTTATTGCTATTATATAGGTTTTGATTTGTTTCAATTTCGTCCTTCAATTGAAATAGATTATATATTGAAGTTTCAATTCGGTCCTCATGCTTTTAATTTTTCGGGTTGGGCTGGAATTCTAAATATATTTGGTATCAAAGTTTTGATTGATTTCAATTTCATCCTTCCATGCAAATTTATTATAAATCCTTAATATTTTCGATATCAAAGTTTGATTTTTATTCAATTTTATCCTTCTATGCAAGTTAATTATGGATTTCAGTTTCATTTCGATCCCAAATCTTTTAATTCTAGGTTTTGTTTTAAATGATTTAATTTCAATTTTTGGATTTACTTCAATTTTATCCTTTAAATTAAATATATTATTTAAAATATGTCAAATTAATTATATATTTTTATATTTATGTCAAATTAAAATATGTGAAACCAATTATATGTTTTAATATTTATTGAATATTATCGCCTAAAAATTTATAGAGAGAGAAAAATATGACCTAAGATTGTCCTTTAAATTAAATATATTATTGAAAGTAGTCAAATTAATTATATATTTGTATATTTATGTCAAATTAAAGTATGTCACACTAATTATATATTTTAATATTTATTGAATATTATCGCCTAAAAATATATATATATAGAGAGAGAAATATGACCTAATTTTTTTTTCAAAAAAAAATTAATATCAATATTCTTAAATACATTTAATATAATAATATGATTAATAAATATTATATAAAAATTTTTGGCTTTGAATTTAAATTTGATACTTTTTTGTTTAAGTTTATTTCTTAAAAAAATATTTACAATATTTTAATTTTTAATATTTGAAATCTAATATTACTGGGAAAAAGAAACAACTCAAAAAAATATTACAAATTTACTTAGGTTATCTACAATTAAAAAATATGCGAGTCACTTCCCGTTTTGATTACACTGTTCTTTTTGTACGGCAAATAAGTCATTATAGCATGCAAAATATTTAAGTTTATTTCTTTAGAAATTTACAATATTTTTATTTTTAATGTGTCAGATGTAATATTACTGGGGAAAAAAACAACTAAAAAAAAAGTTGAGAAATTTACCTTGATTATCTACAATTAAAAAATATACGAGTCACTTCCCGTTTTGATTACACTGTTCCTTTTATACGGTAAATAAGTCATTATAGCCAAGGTAGTCAAAATCGAGATTTTGACACGAATCGGAAAGGGCTCTGAAAAATCGAATCGTAAGATCGGATCGTAAAATCGTAAGATCGTACCCGAATCTGTCCGTACAAAAATAGTAAAATCACAGCTAAAATCGTGTGAGAAGAAAAATCGTAAAATCGTATGTAAAATATTTCCGAATACAATACATCATAATTATGGCCATAAAACTTCATTAATTAAGGTTCATACATGATTTAAAATAATTTAAAAATACATTAAAAAACAATTATGTCCTTAAAATATTATTTTAATATATTTTTGATTTTTTGAAAAAAAAACCTAAAAAATACTCATAAACAGTGACTAAAAAGGTTGGAATTCTCAAGTGAAGATGCACACACAAAACGCAAGCGTTTTGGTAAACAGGTATGTCCTAAACTGGTGTAAGATTTTTCTTTATTTTCCAGATCTTTGAAGTGGCCCCTTCTCTTTATATGGTTGAGGACTTGAGGTTTGCAAGTCTGGTGGAGATACCCTGGAATTTCACAAGGTATGATATTTAAATACCCTGGACTTGAGCTTTTTTGCTTTTTTTTTCCAAGATTGAGGCGTTGGTTGGGATTCCTTTTGAGACGCTGGGTGTTCAAAAGAGAGAGGCGTATCCGATGCTTAAAGAGTGGCTGGAGAGGGAAAAGCCAATATTCCAGTGTGGGACGATATCAACCCACCCACTTTGCAGCATCACTTTCCCTTTCTATTGCCCTGTCCTCCCCCCTCCCAGGTCTTTAACAAGACATTATAGCGAGTTAACCCGCCTCTCTCTCTTAAAATCTTCATTTTCCCAAAAATCTCTCTTTAAATCAAACTGGCGAATCACATATCATCACTTCAAGATCCATCCCCTGCAACCTTTGATTTCACACATCAAAGGTTAGATCTTTACTTACTTCAGTGATCGAAAGACTTCAGCATTTCAAGGTTTTGTACAATAAAGTTTGGATTTTTATTTATGTTGTTTATGTTTTTTTTGTTGCAGTCTTGCAGATCTTCACTTGCTTTTCGTCAGTCCGAAGTCCGAATCACTTAGGATCGTAAAATCGGACCGATTCGGTCTGATTTTACGAGTCAACCTGATTTTGACCGAGTTTGACCGAGTTTGACCGGTTTCGGTTTTTCTTCCGGTCCAACCAGGTTTGCTGAGCCAACTCGCAAACTCGTACGAGTTTGCGAGTTGACTCGCGAGTTTGACTACCATGATTATAGCACGCAAAACAAATAAGTTTATTTCTTCATAAATTTACAATTTTTATTTTATTTTTAATGTGTCAGATGTAATATTACTGGGGAAAAAAAACTAAAAAAAAAAGTTGACAAATTTACCTAGGCTATCTACAATTAAAAAATACACGAACCCTTCCCATTTCGATCACACTATTCCTTTTAGACGGGGAAAAAATTAATTTGTTACATATTTTATCTATTATAATTTTACTAATTAAATATTTAAACAACTAATTACAGCATGTAAAAAATCAATTAGTTTTCTACATAGAAAAAACCCTAACGCAATGCGCGGACAAACATACTAATTATACCACGCAAAAACTCATCTCTAACATATTTGATCTATTGCAATTTTAGCAATTAAACATTAAAATAATTAATTAAAGCACGCAAAAAATATAAGTTTATTTGTGGAATTTTTTTTATAATGTGTCAAATCTAATATTATTGGAAAAAAAAACTCAGAAAAAAATTACCTACGTTATCTGCAATTACAAAATATACGAAGCACTTTCCATTTCGATTATATAGATTTTATCAATTATAATTATACTAATTAAATATTAAAATAATAAAATACAATACATATAAAATCAATCAATTTTCTACATTAATAAAAAAAACCCAGCGCAACGCGCGGGCATATCGCTCGTATTTCTCTATATAGTGACTACAAGTTTAGATATGTGTAACAAGATTCTAGATCTTCTAAATAAATATATATATATATATATATATATATATATATATATATGTGTATATGCTATTTGAAAAACCCAACACAACTAACACATATAACTTGTATAAATCATACAATATAATGCTGAGAAAAAAGAGAAGAAAAAGAGATGATCCAAACACCTATTTTTGTTATCTAAAAAACAATATAATATAAATCTTATTAAAAAAAAACCCTTTTACTTTAGAAAAACACAATAAAACCAACTTTGTTGGTTCTAAACAAATCTATATTCCATATAAAAGCTTTCTCTAAGTTGGGTGAAAAATTGATTTTTCTAATGATTTATTTATAAAAACTAAATCTTTACATAAGTTTAGAAATTTGATTTAAAAACTTTTACGGTCTATATTATTATGATAAAAGAACATTCATGGACTATCCTTCTTGTTTCAAGATTAATGTTTTTTTTATTAAATATAATGTAAATCATTCATATTTGAGATAATATATTTATAAGAAAATAATTGTTTTATTATTATTTTTTTAAATTTGAACTTTGAATGATAATGCAAAAGATATACTCACTGATCAACTAAGATAAACCTAATTTGAGTGAATACTTGAAATCTTAATAACGAAAGTTAATATTTGTACTAGTTTCAATTAGATTTTTTTTTTATTATGGTGAGTATTTATTATTCTTTTTTTTAAAGGAACATTTTATGATTTTTTTTAAACTAATCATCAAGTTATTAGATTTGGGAAATGCAAAATTGAAAAATTGTGTGATTTTATAATTTTTTTTAATTAAGAGACTATTTTTATTTTTTATATTCAATTCTACATAACTTTATTTTTATTTTTCAACCAGGGGTCTCTATTTTAGTTATTTATTTAAGTGTCCACATCTCTATTTTTCATTTCAATCAAGTATCTCTCGAATTTAATTGTTGATGTCATTTCTTATAGATGGACATGTGTCATCTTATAAATGAATAAATAAAAAAATTATAAATATGCAAGCTGGAAATTTTAAATTTTTTTTGAGTTATTAATAAATTCTAAGGCATAGTATCAAGAAAATAACAAAAAAATAGAAGAAAAACAACTCCATCAAAATTATGTTAGTCTCTTTCTTTTTATTGTTATTTTTGTGTTTAGAATTCTAGAAACTCTTAATAAAACAAGGTAACCCAAAAACTAACAATAAAGAAATGGTTACATTTACAAAATTTTTATTTATTTTATAAATAACAAGTATTTGGTGGTTTGACATAAAAAGTTCAATAGTTGGTAGCTAATAATGCCTGATAAGTCAAGTTGACTAGTAGGTGATATTACAAAATGGATGCAATGATTTTAAAATGTTCAAGATAACAACTTCGTAATTAGAAAAAAAATACAATAATATTTTAAAAAGATATATTTAAATAAATAAATAAATAAATTAGAACACTAACATTTAAATAAAAAAAAATGACTAGAAAATAAATAAATTAATTAATATGATTTTTTTCCTCCCCCCACCCCAATTATGTTATATTATCTCTCGAGTCTTTACAACATGCAAGCTGTGACTGTTTGAGAGTGTGATTATAGTTGTTTTTAAAAATATTTTTTTATTTAAAAATAATTAAAATAATATTTTTTTATTTTTTAAAAAATAATTTTGATATCAACACATAAAATAATTTTAAAACACTATTTTTTTTAATATAAAATAAAAATTTATTTTTTTTCAAAAAATATTTCAAAACCCCGTACACCTATATTGTGGTGTCTTGGGGTGGGGTAACTCCTTCTAGATATGACGAGCTGATTAGCCCGTTTCGCTGGGTATTTTTATCTATGTAGAAAATTAATTGATTTTATAAATGTTGTATTTTGTTATTTTAATATTTAATTAGTATAATTGTAATTGATAAAATATGCTAAAAATAGTTTTTTTCAACCAAAATGTGATTGAATATTGTTATTGGTAAAAAACTTTTGATAAAATTTGTTAGAAAATTTACTAAGAAGGTTAAATGATTTATAAGAAATTTGTTGTCACGGATACTCTGGTTAAAAAAACAAAACAACAAAAGAAACCCGGTTAAAAAAGAACAACTCAGTTGGACAGTAAAAAATCAAAAATACATGTGAAAAAAAGGTCACCTTTTTTTCAAAGAAACAAACAAATGGTCTAAAATATAAGTTTCAATTCAAAGCCAAAGTTTTTTTTATAAAATTTATTCATCATATTATTATATTAAATATCTTTAAGAATGCCGATATTAATTTTTTTTTCAAGAAATCATAGGTCATTTTTTTTCTCTCTTTATATATTTTTAGGCGATAATATCAAATAAATATTAAACACATATACTTAGTCTCACATATTATATAGTGTGATCGAAATGGGAAGTGATTTTTATATTTTTTAATTGTAGATAACCTAGGTAAATTTGTTAAAAAAAACAATATGAGTTGCCTTTTTTCCCCAGTAATATTAGATCTGACACATTATAAATAAAAACATTGCAATATTTTTCAAAAAAGGAATACATATTTTTTGCGTGCAATAATTATTTATTTGCTGTCTAAAATGAACAGTGTAGTCGAAACAGAAAGTGCCTAATATATTTTTTAATTGTATATAATTTAGGCAAATTTGTTTACCTTTTGTTTTTTTGCGTTGTATTTTTTCCCGGGTCATATTAGATCTTAAATATTAAAAATCCAATTTTTTTTTTCAGAAATACACTTCAACAAAAGAGCACAACATTAAAATTTGAAGCCAATTTTTTTTTATTTTATAAGATTTATTCTTCATATTATTATATTAAATGTATTTAAGAATGCTGATATTAATATTTTTCTTGCAAAAAATCCGAGGTCATTTTTTTATCTCTTTATATATTTTTAGGCAATAATATGCAATAAATATTAAAACATATAATAATGACTTGTCTGCCGTTTAAAAGGAATAGTGCAATCGAGACAAAAGTGACTTGTATCGGTTTTTTAATTGTAGGTAACCTAGGTAAATTTGTCTAGTTTTTTGTTCTTGAGTTGTCTTTTATCCCTAGTAATATTAGATATAAAATGATTATTGCTATTATTGCAAAAACAATTAAAATTATAAAATTTTAACGGAAGAAAAAACACTCAAAAACATTAATAACAGAGTAAGCAAGAAAAAAAAACTATTATTATTATTATTATTATTATTATTATTAGTATTCTAATTAATGAAAGTGCAGAAATAAATCAAAGGAAAAAAATCGATGGAAAATAAAATTATTAGGAAAAATGTAACAATTATTTGATAAGCATTAAACATTTAAACAGGGATTTAAATCATAAATCAAAAGTTGAAGGGCTGAAATGAAAATCACATTTATTATCAATTTCAATCCAAGGATAATATTGCAAAAATTCAAACCCGTGTACCAAATTTAATGACGAATTTGGACCCAATCCGGAAATAAAAAGTTGCAGGACCGAAGTGAAAGGTGCACATTTACTTAATTTCAACCGGAGGGACCAAATCGCAGCAAATTAAAACTAATGTAACAGAAGTGAAAGGTGCAGGAAAGGAAATTGCAAGTTGAGGGACCGAAGTGAAAAAGGTCAAAACACGGGGGCCTCTCCTACACTTTTACGTGCAGGGGAGAGAGAGAAACATTGCCGCCATCTTCAACCGGCCTCCGCCGCGTCCACGGACAACGTGTGGAAACACGCGCCGCACCGGGAGGACGACTAAGAGGATGCGCACCGGATTAGACGCCGGGTGCTCATTTCCGGCCACCGTATCATACCGCACGCGCCACTTGAAAGGGGCGTCAGGTTGGACACTGTCGGCCGCGTGCACTGCACGCGCCTGACAGATTTCGAAAAATATATAAATAATAATAGTTAGTTACCGTTATGTCCCTGCCCTTAAATAATCTATTTTGTCTTATTGGGGGTTGGAACCGTCTTTAGCCATTTCAAAAATATTAAAAAAAAACGGGGTGCGGCGGACCGGACCGGTCCGTACGCGTGCAATTACGCCCGCACCCCTGACCCTAAGCGTTATTTACTCCTCAGCCGAAACACTATTTTGTCCTATTACCAGGGCTAACATCGCCATTACACTGTTCATAGACGGAAAAAAAAGGCGGACGAACAACCGCGACGCACGAACAGCAAATGTCCAGTCCACGGTGCACATGAGTCACAGTGCACAGTGGACTGAACCCGAGCTCTTTTAGCTATTGTTATAATTCTTTTGTTGAGACATTGTCTTAGTAAGAAAATCTATAAAATTCTTTTAAGTAAATACTCTCTCTATCCTTAGATTTTTTTAATCTTTATGATATCTATAATCAAATGGTATCGTGTAACTATAAATTTAGATTTTTGATGAGAACTTGGTAGCTTTTATTGGGCAATGACTATAATGTTATCACGGTACATTACTAGTTTAGTGATGATCTTTATAATCCAAATTGTCTTTTTTGTTGACCCAGAAGTCAAGATATATTTAGTTTCGGTTATGGAATTAGTTTGAAACTCATTTCACCTTGTCCAAGGATTTTATGATGTATGTATGTTTTGTTAAATCGATCACTTGATGCAAAAAATACCCTTTTACCTTCAAAAAAGGATGAAGAAATTCTTGGTCCTCAACTATCACATCTTAGTGGTATTGGAATACTTATGTATCTTGTAAATTATACAAAATCAAATATAGCTTTTGCAGTAAATTTATTGGCATGACATAGTTCCAGTCCTATAAAAAAGACATTGAAATAGAGTCAAACATATATTTTGCTATCTTCACGGAACAACCAAAATAGAGTTATTTTATTGTGGATCAAATTCATAATTGATTGAATATGTAGATACAAGTCATCTCTCTGATCCCCATAAAAAGAGATCACAGAAAGGTTATCTATTTACCAGTAGTAATATTGCAATCTCTTGGAGATCTGTCAAACAAACATTAATGTCTATTTCATCAAATCATTCAAAGATTATTATTATACATGAAGCAAGTTGAGAATGTATATGACTAAGATCAATTATCTAGCATATAAAGAAAAAATATGGATTGTCAACCATTGAAAATAGTCCCACATTATTGTTTGAAGATAATACTGTCTACATCACTCAACTCAGAGGAGGCTATATTAAAGGAGACAAAACATAGCAAATCTCTCCAAAATTCTTTTATGCTTATGAGCTCCAATAAAAAAGAGAAACTGATATCAAACAAATCAAGTCAAGTGATAATTTAATAGATTTATTTACAAAATCTTTACCAGTCTTAACTTTTAAGACTTGTCCATAATATTGGAATGCATCATCTTAAAAATTTATCATACGACATGTACTTTTGAGGGGAAGTCAATGCAAATTATACTTTTTTTCCTTCGTTTAGGTTTTTTCCCATTGTGTTTTCCTTTGCAAGGTTTTAATGAGGCAATTTGACATTGTTTTAATGATTTCTTAAGTATTCAAATATGGATCTTGAAGTATTTATATAAAGCCCTCTATTGAATTTTGAAGTATATGGTCATTCAAAGGGAAATATTATAAATCCATATTTATTTGTATTGAATTTTAAAGTATATGGTCATTCAAGAAATTTAATGAATTCTTAAGTATTCAAATTTTAAAGATTTGGTATACTTGCTTTGGTGAATAAAGACACCTTGATTAGTTTACAACACTCTCATTCCCAAGAAGTGATAAAGGAGACCAAGATCAGACATCTCATATCTCTGTATCATCTCCTTTTTGAATTCATTCATCATCTTCTCACTGCTGCCAGTAAAAAAATAATATCATCAACATAAATAGAAACAATGATCTGACCTCCTTTATTGTCAACCCATGTATACAGTGTAGCTTCACTTGCACTTCTCTTGAACTTGCACATAGTGAGATAAGCATCAATCTCACCGTACCAAGCTTTAGGAACCTATTTAAGTCTATATAAGGCTTTCTTTAATTTGTAAACCTTGTCGCATCCTCCGTGAGAGCGCGGCGTCATGACGATTCTCCCCGTGAGTAGGGAAATCATGTTGGGTTTTATCTTTATTTTCATGAAAAAAAGGAGTCGCCACCTAGTATTATAGTTACTAGGAAACCTAAAACTGGTCTTTCAGAGATTCTAAGACAAGAGACTGGTTGCGTAAAGAGAAGGTTTTAACACCCTTACTACGCCTTACCTAAGGTAAATTGCTTGGTGTTTTGGTTTGTCTTATGATTGCTATGATATTGATCTTTCAAAAATATATTGGTTAAATGATGATGTATTATTCCCGTAAAAATATTTTGGATATTTACCACTTCAAAGTTTCTTTATCTAAATATTTACGGTGAATAACAACGAATTATCCCCGCTAATATTTTGGATAATAACCCTTTTAGGATTTATTTATCTAAATATTAACAGTGAATGATAACGAATTATCCCCGCCAATATTTGGATATTAACCCCTTTTGGATTTATTTATTCAATTATCAATAGTGAATAATACCGATTATCCTTGTCAATATTTTAGATATTAACCACTTTAGGATTTATTTATCAAAATATCAACAGTGAATAATATGAATCTCCAAAAATAAGATTTTTGATATTTTTGGAATATTGGCCAATACCTTTTAGATTTTACAAACATATTGTAAAATCCACAAATGCGAGAAGATGATTTTTTTTGTTTACAAAATCAATTCTAAAACCATTTTTTTAATCTTTGAAATAATGTTTGTTTTTTAAAAAGGATTTATTCAAAATATGTTAGCGTATTGGCCGTATGCACGAAAACAACACATTTTTTTCGTTTTAATAATTTAAAAATATATTTTTTTTGCAAATTTTCTATTTTTTTATTATGTTTTTATTTATTTCTTATTTGGTGGGCGAGCTGCCCAGCCCTGATGGGCCAGGCTTCCAACCCACCTACATTTGGGTAGGGCTTTCAGCCCACCACCATATGGAATCGGGCTCTCAACCTATATAATCTTAGGCTGGGCTTTTAGGGGTCAGCCCGGGCATAAAGCCCGGGCTGACTAGCCCACTGCCCACGTGGCGACAACGGGTGGGTGGGAGTGAATTAATTCACTCCCCCTTGCATGCAACGATTTTGAAGACAATGAACAATAATTTTTTGAGTGTGATGAATGACGTATCTGTTAACATCTTTGGGTAGAGGAGATCGAGGTGGTTCTTCCTGTCATGGTGGCGTCAGAAATGGTGGCCTGTGGTGGTCGGAGTGGATGTCAGAAAGTGGACGGGTCACGTTGCAGCAGCTGTTGCCTCTGTTACCGTCACCTGGGATCGTGGTTGGGTCGCCGGTGTTGAGGGATAGTTGCTGGTGATGACAAGGTGGCTCTAGGTGGTTGGAGATGGTGACTCGAGGAGGAGAGAGAGATGCTAGAGTGTCTGGTTTTAGTGAGAGAGAGTCGACTAAAACGAGAGAAAAGAGAGAGGAAAGGAGTTGACGATGTCGGGGCTGGTGAAGAAGATTACTTGTGTTTTTTACGTAAATTTTCCCTCTTGATTCTCTACTTTTTTCTCCCTCTTATTTGACCATTTCCTGCTTGCTCTCCACTGTCTTTTTTTCTTCATGTCTCTGCATACAAGTATTTATAGCAGAGAAGGCAACCCTTCGGTTGCCCATGGCATGCAGAGAAGGGTTGTTGCCTCTGCATATCCAGCAACATGTATTTGTTCAAGGTAGCGTGCCTGCATTGCAGGTGATTGAACAATGCACGCTTGCAAGTTGGGAGAAGGCAAAAATGCAATTTGGTCCCTTATTTTATAATTGTTATAATCAAACCCTCAATTGGCTTTAAACTTTCAATTTTGTGCAATTGCATTCCCGTTTAAAATTTTGAGAGCAACTTTAGCTTTGCGTGCCTTTTTTATTCTGGTCCTTGGTTTCTGATTTGCACGATTTAACCCCCAGTTGACCATTAGACTCTCAGTTCGTTCAATTTGGCCCCTGATTTCACATAATTGGCCGGTAAAAATTCAATTCAGTCTCCAAAAATTCCAATCTCATTATTGACCCCAAATTAAATTCAAGAACTTGATTTCTCATCGACTAAGCCCTTAATAAAATTAATTTGATCAATTTAAAGTATAATTAAGTCATTGCGCTTAATTAAACCCTTCAATTGGACCTAAATTAATTCTCAAACATAATTACACTTTTAAATTGGTCAACAATTAAATCAAGTTGGCCCATAAAAATATAATTATATATTTTGACTTAATTTTTACGCAAATTTATCCAATAACAAATTACTTCATCCTTGAATCTGCATTTTCCTTCATTTCTAGGCACAAAAAAGTACGATCGAGTTCTCGAAAATATCCAAAATTTCCACCTTGATTTTTCTACCGACACCAACCTCTTTTATTTAATTTTTCTTATTTTTGGGTAGATTTAGAGAGTGACCCAAAATTGGGTTATGATAGACCTTGTGACCTTCCTTCTTTACTACAAAACCCTTAGGCTATTCAACATACACCTCTTCATCAAGTACACCATTTAGAAATGTTGATTTAATATCCAGTTGAAACAGTTTTCGACCCTTTTGAGTTGCAAGTGCAATAAAAATTCGAATTGTGTCTAACTTTGCTACTGGAGCAAAAGTTTCATTATAGCCAATTCTAGGTTTTTGTGCATACCCCTTTACTACAAGTCTAGCCTTGTGTTTGTGGAATGTTCCATCAAGATTAAGCTTGGTCTTGAATACTTATTTAACACCTATGACAGGCTTGTCAGCTAGTCTATCCTCCAGCTCTCAAGTGTTGTTCTTCTCTGTCATCTCTAGTTCTGCATTCATAGCTTCTTGCCAAGCTATATCTTCAACTGCCTCTTGGTACTTCTCATGTTCTATGATACACATATGACATCTTGCAAATATGTCTTTAAGAGTTTTAAATTTAACTGGAGTTGAACTCGGTGTTGAATGTTGGCTATTGTTTTCACTAGTATTCAAAGTTGACTTATCAACTAAAGAGATTAAATGAGAATTCTTACCACAATCAAACTAGATTTCTTCAGTTTGTTCTTCTTCAAAGGTTCTACCTCCTTCTTCAATGTCTTGAAACACAAGTTATGGGGGGACAGATTTCTGTTGCTCGCCCCCCCAATGCATGACTTATTTTCATTAAAGATAACACTTCTTGATAGCACAATCTTCTTGGATTGTATAACATATACTTTATACCCTTTCTCACAGCTTCTATATCCCATGAACACTCCCTTCTCAACTTTGTCATCAAACTTCTGTCTCAAAGAAGTTGAACATGTGTGTAGTAGATG
>JAJQXV010000072.1:0-27190 GCA_025169955.1 Salix arbutifolia
AAAGAGTCAATTCGCACACGAAGATTTCACATATAGATACATATATACATATACATAGAACATAACACAGTTTAATATTCTAAGATAATCTCATACTTTCTAATATCCCGAGCGTAGGTTGATATATTTAATATTCCAGGAACAAAATTTACAAAAATACTATTCTATACAATTTACATGTTCTTCTACATAACAAAATTTCACCATAACTCCCTAAGTTCCTAACTTATACAAAAAGGAGTTAAGGCTTAAAATCTATTCCTGAATACATAGAACATAACACAGTTTAATATTCTAAGATAATCTCGTACTTTCTAATATCCCAAGCGTAGGTTGATATATTTAATATTCTAGGAACAAAATTTACAAAAATACTATTCTATACAATTTACATGTTCTTCTACATAACAAAATTTCACCATAACTCCCTAAGTTCCTAACTTATACAAAAAGGAATTAAGGCTTAAAATCTAATCCTGAAGAGAATGGGAGGAACCTGCAAAATATAGATTTTCCATATAAGTAAAAAAAATTAAGTAAATACTAGCAATTTACAGAAGAAATCTAAAGAATATATCCATCAATCTACTTACATCATATGCTAAACACAACCATATACACCCTTTTAAGGTTATAAAAGAAAATTTATTTCCTTTGACTACTTCTCCCCCCTCTCCATATGGAAAAGACTATAGCCAACACTAATGACCTCCATTAGTGTCTTTAGTTGCCCGTCCTGCAAACAACTAATCAATTTCATGAAAATGCCAACATGAACGTAACTGTTGGTGTCATTAACTATTTTTAAAACCAAAATAGTTATCTTTGTTCTGTTATTACCTTAGGAGGTTTTAGGGTTTGCCGATGTCAAGGATTCTTGACATCATTAGCTTTCATCTCAGAAAGCTAATCAAGTTTATAAATTTTGCCGATATCGACGTCACCTGCCGATATCATTAACTATTCCGAAATCGAATAATTAATCATGTTTATAAATTATGCCGATATCGACGTCACCCGCCGATATCATTAACTATTCTGAAACCGAATAGCTAATCAAATTTATAAATTATGCCGATATCGACGTCACCTGCCGATATCATTAACTATTCTGAAGTTGAATAGTTAATCACGGTCTATATCTCACCACCAATGTATCGGTAATGCCGATATCAACCAGCTTGTTTCTTCAAATATATATATATATATATATATATATATATTTCCATCCCCTAATCTTTCCTTTACCCCTTTTCTTTTCCTCATCAATAAGCACCAAATTGTAACTTATAGTTCAATAACTTGTGGTTTTGAATGGCCGGGGAGAGGTTCTGTGGTCATCAAATGTTTCCCTTGGGTCCAATCAGTCAACTGCACAGCTTGATGATGATGGAAGCCTTGTCTTGAAATCTGGACTGAATGGAAACCAAGTATGGACAAGTTTCCAGGAGCCTACGGATACTTACTTAACAAAGATGAGACTTAGTGCTAACGCAAGAACTGGGAAAAAGAGACTGTTAACGTCATGGAGAAGCTCATCTGATCCTTCAGTCGGAAACTTCTTAGTTGGTATCAATCCATCAGGAATTCCTGAGTTGTTCATGTGGTACAATGGTCATCCATATTGGCGTAGTGGTCCATGGGTTGGTCAGAAATTCATTGGAACAAAAAGACCATCTAACAATGTGTATTTAGCAGGATTTTCTATACAAGATGAAGGCGATGGCACTATCACTCTGAGTTCAATTGAAGACCCAGTTTCGCGGTTAGCCTATGTTTTGACTTCTCATGGAAAATTTACCGAACAACTCTGGGATTATGAGAAGGGAGGTTAGAGGTATGACTGGGAAGCTCCATCAACTGACTGTGATATTTATGGCAAGTGCGGGCCGTTTTGAAGCTGCGAAGCACATAATTCACCTATCTGCCGATGTTTAAAAGGGTTTGATCCAAAAAATCAAGATGAATGGAATAAAGGGATTTGGACTAGAGGATGTGTTTGGATGACATCGTTGCAGTGCGATATAATACAGAATGGTAGCGAAGTGGGAAAAGAAGATAGATTTATGAAGCTAGAGATGATGAAGGTTCCAGCCTTTGCTGAGTACTGGTCATATCCGTCCTCCTCCGAACAAGCATGCAAAGATGAGTGCTTGAAGAATTGTTCCTGTGTCGCTTATTCATATTATAATGGTTTTGGCTGTATGGTATGGACAGGAAACTTGATTGATATACAAAAGTTCTCTGTAGGAGGGGCAGATCTCAACATTCGCCTGGCGTATACAGAACTTGGTAATTATTATAATATTTTCTGATTTTCATTCGCCAGTGTTTCCTTTATCAGGCATGCATAACTAGTGTAGATACAACAAGTTCTGTATCATTATGAGAAAATATTGATAGACGTTTTTCATATTTTCATTACTTTTTTTCCAAATAACCATCAGTACAATATTTTAGTTGCAGATAAGAAGAGAAACTTGAAAATTATCATCAGTATGTTAGTGATCGGCGGAGCCACAGCCATCTTCATCTGTGTGTTCTTTTCTTGGAAGTGGATGGCGACACATAGAGGTAATATTTTACACGTCTTATTAGCTTACTGGACTTTTAAACTTTACAATTTTTACAGGTAAAGAAAAACACAATTAGCAAATAATAACGATACTTCCGCTTGAATTCAGAAAGGAAGTTGAGAAGCGAGGAGACCTTATCGCTCAAAACGAGAGGAAACTTTCCTGAAAACGTCAATGAAGTTAAACTTGAACCACTATTCAAATTACAAGTTCTTGAAACTGCTACAAACAACTTTGACATATCCAAGAAGCTTGAGCAGGGCGGCTTTGTTAGTTATTAAACTTATTTATCAAGATTAGTATTGAAGAGTCGCATCTATTAGTATTGAAGAGTCGCAACTATTAGTCGCAACTATTAATGTCTATATATATTGTATGAATCTCATAATGAAAAAGTGTGAGAGTACCATTTCTTAATGTATTGTATTCTACCCAAAATTTGAGTGTGCAACCTAAACCCTCCAATCCTCTCCTTTGTTACTGCTGTATTTCCAACAAAATTGGTATCAGAGCTTTAGAGTAGACATGACCTCCAACAACAACAATTCTCAATTCCATATTCCCCGCCTTACCAAACAAAACTATGATTTGTGGTGTATTCAATACAAAGCACTAATTAGATCACAAGAGTTATGGGAGTTAGTTGAAGACGGTTACACTGAACCGAGAGAAGATGCAGTGATGAGTAATGCAGAAAGACAAGCGATGAGAGAATCAAGGAAGAAAGATAATAAGGCGTTATTCACGATCTATCAAGGACTTGATGAAGCAACCCTTGAGATGGTGGCACCAGCAAAGACGTCAAAAGAGGCATGGGAAATGCTTAGCAAAACTTACAGTGGAGTTGAAAAAACAAAAAGAGTTTGGTTACAATCTTTGAGAGGAGATTTTGAGAAGATGAACAAAGAAGGTAATGAGACAATTTCAGATTACTTCACAAAAGTAATCTCTTTGGTTCACCAGATGAGAAGGAATGGTGAAAATATTGATGATGTTCGTGTGATGGAGAAAATTTTGAGATCGTTGGATTCAAAATTTGATCATGTGGTTGTAGCAATTGAAGAATCAAAGGATTTGGGAGATCTGACAGTAGAAGATTTAATGGGATCATTGCAAGCCCATGAGCAGAAAATTGACAGAAGAAGAGAAGGAAGATCTCTTGAGCATGCTTTGCAGACACAATTAACTGTGAAGAATGCTAATGAATCTGGTAGAGGAGAATTCCAGAGAGGAAGGTTCCTGAATAGAAGAGGAAGAGGAGGAAGATCATATAGAAATCAAGAGTTTCATGGAGCACGAAATCAAAACTTCAATGTTAGAGGTCGAGGCAGAACCAGAGGAAGAAGTCATGGAGGATATTCAAACTGGAGAAATAATAATGCAAGCGTGCAGTGTTATAATTGCAAGAAGTATGGTCATTTTGCTTCAGATTGTTCACAATACAAATTTGAAGACAAAAATATCAACTTTGCTGAGAAGGTGAGTGATTCAGAAGAACCTGCATTATTATTGGCATGTGGAAAATTTAATGGCAGCAACTCCAGCACCTGGTATCTAGACACAGGAGCATCAAATCATATGTGTGGCATGAAGGAAGCTTTTGTCGATATTGATGAAAGTTATAAAGGTAAAATTACCTTTGGAGATCTTTCTCAAAGACCAGTTGAAGGAAGAGGCAGAATCCTTATAAAACTCAAGAATGGTGAGCAGAAGTTCATAACAGAAGTATTTTATGTTCCAGACATGAAGAACAACATTTTAAGTTTGGGACAGTTTCTGGAGCAAGATTTTGAAGTGCAGATGAAGAATAAGAACTTGAAGATTTTTGATGAATCTGGAGCTTTAATTGCCTCAGTCAAGATGACCAAAAACAGGATGTTTCCTCTTGACTTAAATGTGTGTATGTCAAACTGTTTCAAGGCAGAAAGTTCAAATCTGACGAACTTGTGGCATTTGCGATATGGACATCTGAATTGTGGATCATTAATGATAATGGAGAAACAAAGGATGGTTCTGGGAATACCACAGCTCGAACACACAAACGATTTGTGTGAAGTATGTGTAATGGGAAAGCAACACAGAAAGTCCTTTCCAAAGAAGAGTTCGAGAGCATCTCAGCCTCTGGAATTGGTGTATTCAGATGTGTGTGGGCCAATTACGCCTACATCAATAGGAGGAAACAAGTATTTCCTTACATTCACTGATGATTTTAGTGGAAAAACATGGGTATATGTGCTAAAAGAAAAGAAAGAAGTGCTAAGTAAGTTTAAGGAGTTTAAAAACTTAGTAGAAAAACAAAGTGAATGCAAATTAAAGAGCCTAAGAACTGATAGGGGAGGAGAGTATGTTTCTCATGCTTTCGATGATTATTGTAAGGAAAATGGTATAGCTCATCAGCTTACAATGCCACAGACTCCACAACAGAATGGGGTATCGGAGAGAAAAAATAGGACTGTTATGAACATGGTTAGATGTATGCTAAAAGAAAAAAATTGTCCAAAAGAGTTTTGGGGAGATGCAGTTGTATGTGCTGTGTACTTGTTGAATAGATTTACAACAAAGAGACTTCATATGCTTACACCAGAAGAAGCCTGGAGCATGAAGAAACCTAGAGTCGATCATCTGAGAATTTTTGGCAGTATTGCTTATGCCAAAATTCAAGAAGAAAAGAGAACTAAGCTTGAAGATAAAAGTCAAAAATGCATACTACCGGGATATGGAGAAAATTCGCATGGTTACAAATTGTTCAATCCAGTGACAAAAAAGGTGATTATGTCAAGAGATGTGAGGTTTGATGAAGAGCAAGAATGGAACTGGAGCTCTGAGATTCAGCTGCAAAAATTGATTGTAGATGAAGAGCAGATTCAGAAAGATGAAGGAGAAATCATGATAGCTCCATCTCCATCAACTAGCAGCCCGGCTAGTTCTCCAAGTTCAACAAGAAAGACAAAGAGCATACAGGAGATTTATGATGTAACAGAAAGAATGGATCTTGATGATGTAAACATGCTTTGCCTATTTTCAGAAAATGATCCTATTACATTTGAAGAAGCATATCAGGAAGACAAGTGGAAGAATGCAGAAGGAGAAATTGAAAAGCATAAAGCCAGATTAGTAGCGAAGGGGTACAGGCAACGATATGGAGTGGATTATGAAGATGTTTTTGCCCCAGTAGCTCGAATGGAAACAGTAAGATTGATGATCTCACTAGCAGCACAGAAAAGATGGAAGATATTTCAAATGGATGTAAAGGCAGCATTCTTGAATGGCAATCTTAAAGAGGAAGTATATGTCGAGCAACCAGCTGGTTTTGTAGTGAAAGGAGAAGAAGGAAAAGTGTGCAGATTGAAGAAAGCTCTTTACGGGCTTAAACAAGCACCAAGAGCATGGAACTCAAGAATTGACGGCTATCTTTCTCAGAAGGGGTTTACAAAATGCCCGTATGAACATGCATTATATGTGAAGAAAAACTTGCAAGGTAGAATAATGTTTGTTTGTTTATACGTGGATGATATTCTGTTCACAGGGGATGATCCTACAATGATTCAAGATTTCAAGCAATCCATGGTAAAGGAATTTGAGATGACAGACTTAGGTCTTCTAGCATATTTTCTGGGATTAGAAGTGAAGCAATGCAGTAATGGAATTTTCGTTTCTCAAGCCAAGTATGCAACAGAAGTGTTAAAGAAATTTGTTATGGAAGATTGTGATCCAGCAGACAATCCAGTTGAGTATGGAACGAGGTTAACTAAAGAAGGAGAAGGAGATTTAGTTAATCCTACATATTACAAAAGTATTGTGGGGTGTTTGCGTTATCTAACTTGTACCAGACCAGACATTTTGTTTGGAGTTGGTTTGGTTAGCAGATACATGGAGAGACCAAGGAATTCACATTTGAAGGCAGCAAAGAGGATCCTTCGGTTTATTAAAGGAACATTAAACTATGGATTATGTTATTCATCATCACAGAATTTCGAAATCACAGGTTATAGTGATAGTGATTGGGCAGGAAGCTTGGAAGACAGGAAAAGCACAACTGGATTCATATTTTTCATGGGAGAAACAGCATTCACATGGACATCTAAGAAACAATCTATTGTTGCATTATCCACATGTGAAGCAGAATACATTGCTGCTGCATCATGTGTGTGTCATGCAATATGGCTAAGGAAATTGATGGAAGATCTGCAACAAAAACAAAGTGAAGCCACAAGAATTTTCATTGATAACAAGTCTGCTATAGCTCTTGCAAAGAATCCAGTGCATCATGAACGTTCAAAGCATATTGATACTCGATTTCATTTTATTAGAGAGCACATAAAAGAAGGCGATGTGGAGTTAGTTCATGTCAACACTCATGAACAGATTGCTGATATTTTTACAAAGCCATTGAAGACTGAAGTTTTTTGTTATCTGCAGAAGAAGCTTGGAATCGTGAAGATTGATGAAACAAGTTTAAGAGGGGTGAATGTTAGTTATTAAACTTATTTATCAAGATTAGTATTGAAGAGTCGCATCTATTAGTATTGAAGAGTCGCAACTATTAGTATTGAAGAGTCGCATCTATTAGTATTGAAGAGTCGCATCTATTAGTATTGAAGAGTCGCAACTATTAATGTCTATATATATTGTATGAATCTCATAATGAAAAAGTGTGAGAGTACCATTTCTTAATGTATTGTATTCTACCCAAAATTTGAGTGTGCAACCTAAACCCTCCAATCCTCTCCTTTGTTACTGTTGTATTTCCAACTGGCTTTGGTGCAGTATACAGGGTAACTCTTCTCGACTGAAGGTTCTTTGTAGTTATTTAGAGCAAAGAGGTATTTATCAGTTTGATATGACATTGTAGGGAAGATTGCCAGATGGACAGGAAATAGCTGTGAAAAGACTCTCTAGAACATCTGGTCAAGGGCTTGAAGAGCTCATGAATGAAGTAGTGGTGATTTCGAAACTCCAGCACAGGAATCTTGTGAGACTTCTTGGTTGCTGTGCTGAAGGAGAAGAGATGATGTTGGTTTATGAGTACATGCCGAATAAAAGCTTGGATGCGTTTCTCTTTGGTTAGAGCTATTGCCCTTTTTTGTTTAGCGACTACTTTACATGACTCATTTCATTTTTCCTTGTTTTCTCATAAATGTTTCGGGATACAATGTGCTTAGATTCACTCAGGAGAGGGAAACTAGATTGGGAAAGACGCTTCAACATTATTAACGGAATTTGTCGAGGCCTGCTTTACCTTCACAGAGATTCCAGACTAAGAATTATTCATAGAGATCTCAAGCCAAGTAACATCTTACTGGACCACAAGCTGAATCCAAAAATTTCAGACTTGGACTTGCCAGGATTTTTTGCGGCAATGAAGTGAATACTACCAGGGTTGTTGGAACATTGTAAGCAGCTGTTTTTTTTTTTTGCACTCCTCTTACTGTTTCTCTAATTTGAGCTCAGAAGCTGAGATGCTTATGCAGCGGCTTTGTGCCCCCTGAATATTTAATGAAAGGAAGATTTTCAGAGAAATCAGATGTGTTTAGCTTTGGAGTGTTGTTGCTGGAGATTTGAGTCTGACAGGATTTGTATGTATTTCAGCCGAAGTGCATGTCTTTCAATTTCTGATACCATTAAACTTGCAAGCTCTTACTTGTATGACTGTATCTAAATTTTCAGGCTTGGAAATTGTGGAATGAAGGTGACCTTACAGCTTTCGCCGATCCTGCAATATCAGATCCATGTTTTCTGGTGGAAATATTCCGATGCATAGAAATTGGTCTGTTGTGTGTGCAGGAATTGGCGAAAGATAGACTGGTCGTTTCTACCATTATTTGCATAAAAAGAAAAAAAGAAAAATGCTTTATATGTGGATTCGGGTCATGTTTGTAGCCACCCAAAATCCTACTGCTTGCAAGATTCTCGACCTGTGTATCTAACTGGATAGACCGACTCATTGTTTAATTCGGTCCCATGCTAAATAGTGAAATTGTGGATCCTCCTACTTCGAAGAAACCAGCATTTGCTGAAAGGCAGAGTTCCTTGGATACTGAGCCCATTACACAGGACCAAAAGACAAACTGAAAAATTGATTAAGATTCGAGTGGCGCAGCTCATGGATTATGCTATCCTAGTCTCCATGGCCGAGGCTTAAATTGCCACTATAGATGATTTTATTATTATTATTATTATCATTATAATTATTAAATAATATGAAAATATAAAAAAATAATTAGTACTTACTATCGATTGTTAACCATAATTAATACGCGTAATCACACGTTCTTGCCCTCTAACCGGTGCCTGGAATCCTTCTGTGAGTAGAAATTCAACAGTAGCCATTTTCGTTGGAGGTGTATAATACCGTAGCCTTGAGGCACGCTTCATGAAATGCAAGGCAAAGGGTGTTACTGTTTAAAAATCTATTTAATATTTTTGAAATATTTATTTTTTTATTATTTAAAAAATATATTTAATATCAGGCTACAAATAAAAAATATCTACAGCATAAAGAGAAGGACAGTTCTAGACTGCAAGGGAAATCTCTATCATAAGTTTTTCCTTCTTTAAAAAATAAATGGTATCATGGGCCAACTTGTAGGCCATGACTGTTTGGAATCACTCTTAAATGTATTAAGATATTTTTTTTTAAAAATAAAGATATTATTTTAATATATTTATAAATAAAAAATATTTTTTAAAAACCATACATAATGATTGTTTGTCAGTATGTTAAGAATATTTTAAAAAATATTTTTGATTTAAAAATACATGAAAATAATTTTCTAATTATTTTTTTAAAATAATTGTTAATATCAATATATATATAAATGATGTAAAAACACTGTATAATCCTCTAACTCTCAACACTGCGGTCCGTAGCTATGCAAAGAAATTCAAACTGGAAATCACATGAAAAGTATGATCTTGACAAGGGAGAAGTACTGTGGCTGTAGCTGACACATTTAAATATACAGCTAACCAATGCGGCAGCGAAACTGATTCACCTACCTGCTTTACCCTAACTCCATAGAGATTAGAACAAGTTTACATTTCTATTAGTTATTAATATAGTTGATCATTCTGAAATTTTATAGCACCTTGTATTCCTCGGTATTGTTAGCAGTAACACCAGCTCACCTACAACAAATGAGAGAATCAAGGACACGAAGATCAGGCAATCAACATCTATGGTGTAATGACTTGATTCAATTATAGAATTTACAGATTTCATACCTTTTATAGATTACAACATTTACTTGTTTATTGTAAATCTTCTCTATATAATGAAATTCAAACAGCATCCACCAGTGTGCTGGATAATCAATTTACTGGTTTACAAAACCTTACATGGTATCAGAGCTATACGATTAACATCATTTGATCCTATGGCCTCAGAAAACACTTCCACTACTCTTTCTTTCAACACAATGGTCCACATGATCACTGTCAAATTATCTTCCACCAACTTTCTTCTTTGGTGCAGTCAAGTGATTCCACTACTGCAATGCCAGAAACTGTATGGCTATGTTGATGGTTCAACACCAATGCCCTCTGCTACAACTGACCCTACAGCTCATAATTCCTGGAAACAAGTTGATCAACTTGTAATGAGCCTGCTTCTATCCTCCCTCACAGAAGAAGCATTGTCAGTCACCATCGGAATTACTACATCAAGAGAAGTCTGGAACTCTCTTGAAACCACTTTCAGCCTGAAATCCAAGGCTAGGGAACTTCAAATTAAAGATGAACTTCATCTTATGAAGCGTGGATCTAAAAGTATTGCTGAATACTCATGCATATTCAAAGCCCATTGTGATCAATTGGCAGCAATGGGACGACTAGTTGAAGACACTGACAAGGTACACTGGTATCTACGTGGTTTAGGCCATGAATTTTCAACCTTCTCTATCACTCAATTATCTTTGACCCCTGTTCCAAGTTTCAAAGATATTGTTCCCAAGGCTGAAAGCTTCGATCTTTTTTCAAAATCCCTTGAGCATAACACAAATGTTCCTGCATATGTGGCAAATTTTTCTCCTGCACCAACCAACAGAAATGGGAATTTTCAAAATTCCACCCACAAATACAAAGGAGCACCATACAAGGGTAACAATCGCAACAAGCAGCAATTCAGACGTCCCCCACGATGCCAAATCTGTCGTGAAGAAGGACACTACGCCACAGACTGCAAACGCAGATATGTCAAAAATGATGCCAACATTGTTGAAGCCTTTGCCAATTGTGATATCAACAATGAATCTGCAGATTGGTGCACAGACACAGGAGCATCTGCTCATATGTCCAATGATGCTTCTCAACTAGATAAGGTGGAGCCTTATACTGGTAAGAAAATAGTTGTGGTTGGTAATGGCTCCTCTCTACCAATTACCCATATTGGTTCTTGTTCTCCTACTCCCACTCTTAAACTTAATGATGTTCTTGTTGTCCCAGATTTAACCAAAAATCTGCTATCTGTCAGCAAACTTACAAAAGATTATCCTTTGTCTGTGTCCTTCACTAACAATGATTTTATCATACAGAATCGACACACTCGACAGGTGGTGGCAAGCGGTAAACTTGTTGATGGACTCTACATACTGAAGTGTGGAAATCAAGCTTTTGCTACTATGGTTACCAAATCAAGTCTTTGTAATTCCTTTGAAATTTGGCATGCACGTTTGGGACATGTTTCCCACAAAATAATTTTGATCCTTAATAAACAGCATTCATTGTCTCTCACTTCAATCCTACCCAATCCCTCCCTGTGCATCAGTTGCCAAAAGGCCAAAATCCATAAACATGCACTGCCACCAAGTGATAGTCGATCTTCAACCATTCTCGGCTTAATTCATTGTGACTTATGGGGTCCTGCACCCATAAAATCCACCACTGGATATAGATACTATGCCATTTTTATTGATGATCATTCTCGATTTACATGGTTCTATCCATTAAAATACAAACATGAATTTTACCAAACCTTTATCAAATTTCAGTCCCTGGTTGAAAATCAATTTTCTACAACTATCAAAACCTTTCAAAGTGACGGGGGAGGGGAATTCATAAGCAACCAATTACAATCTCATTTCATTAAATGTGGAATACATCACCAATTGTCCTGCCCATACACACCAGCTCAAAATGGAAGAGCAGAAAGAAAACACAGACACATCACAGAAACTGGTCTCACAATGCTTTTTCATGCCAATGTCCCTCTCCATTTTTGGGTTGAAGCCTTCAGTGCAGCAGTCTTCATCATCAACCGCTTGCCCACACTCGTCTTAAAAGGGATATCCCCTTTCGAAATTCTATATGGTAAGATCCCTGTTTACTCTATTTTTTGCATTTTTGGTTGCCTCTGCTTCCCAGCCTTACGGGATTACAACAAACACAAGTTTGAGCCTAAAAGTCTTCCATGCATTTTTCTTGGATATCACTCTTCTTACAAAGGTTTTAGATGTCTTGATCCTGTATCTAATAGAGTATTCATTACTCAACATGCAAGATTTGATGACACTGTATTTCCATTCTCCTCATCAAACATGAAATCCACAGTTTCTCTCTCGGATTATATTGCATTTAATGATCCTGCTATGCTCACATCCACTGCATCTAGTGAAAATTGTTCTCCAGGTTCTCCATCACAATCTTTGCCATCCAACACACCATCCTTGCCGTGTAAATCATGTGATTTGTCATCACCTTTGGACAATTTGCCTTCACTGCCACCAGCACCTACTATTGATGAAGCAGCAGCTCCTGACATCCAGCCTTCTCCAACTGCTGAAATTCCATCTTCACCAGCACTTGTTCAGAATTTGCATCCCATGATCACTCATGGAAAAGCAGGAATTTCTAAGCCAAAACAATACATCTATGTATGTCAGCTGCCCTCGTCACCACTGATGTCTGCTCTATTAGCCAGCACAACACCAAAGGGATTTAAGAGTGCTGCCAAATCACCAGATTGGCTTGCTGCAATGGATGATGAGATCAAGGCACTTCAACTCAATCACACATGGAGCTTAGTTCCCAGACCACCTGACATCAATGTTGTTGGTTCTAAATGGATCTTTCACACAAAATACCATCCAAATGGTTCAATTGATAGGCTGAAGGCACGCCTTGTTGCCAAAGGTTACACCCAACACTATGGCCTTGATTTCAATGACACATTCAGCCCAGTTGTTCGAGCTTCCACAGTTCGTATTGTACTCTCAATTGCAATCTCTCGCGGCTGGCATCTACGTCAACTTGACGTTAAAAATGCTTTCCTACACGGGGTCTTACAAGAAACCGTATACATGGAACAACCACCAGGATTTGTTAATCCTTCCTTTCCAAATCATGTTTGTCATCTTCACAAGGAACTTTATGGCCTTAAGCAAGCCCCAAGAGCATGGTTTCACAGATTCAACAATTTTTTATTCACTGTTGGCTTTACTTGCAGCATGTCTGATCCCAGCCTATTTGTCTACTCTAACACACATGGAATGATCTATTTGCTACTCTATGTCGATGATATCATAATCATAGGTAGCACTGCAGCTCTCGTGGACAAGCTCATTAAGCAACTCAATTCAGAATTCTCCATGAAAAATCTCGGCTCCCTTCACTACTTCTTGGGTCTTGAAGAAACTCATTCATCCAATGGTTTATACTTAAGCCAAGTGAAGTATGCTACAGACCTTCTTGCTCGAGCTGAACTTCTTGCATCAAAACCAGTTGGCACTCCCATGATAGTCTCCCAACATCTGTCAGCTGAAGGAACTTCATTTCCATCTGTCACTACCTATCGTTCATTGGTGGGTGCACTTCAATATCTGACCATCACTAGGCCAGACATCACGCATGCTGTCAACTCAGTTTGTCAATTTATGCACGCGCCAAAAACCCACCATTTCCAAGCAGTGAAATGAATTCTTCGATATGTCAAAGGAACTCTGCATCTTAGTCTTCTTCTCAGCCCTTCCACCAACTTCAATGTCTCAGCATTCTCTGATGCAGACTGGGCTGGGTGCCCTGACACCAGCCGTTCAACCTCAGGTTATGCTATCTTCCTTGGTAACAATCTAGTCTCATGGACCTCAAAGAAGCAACCAACTGTCTCTCGATCCTCTGCTGAATCGGAATATAGAGCATTGGCTCTCACTGCAGCTGAGGTTAAATGGCTATTAAACCTCCTCAAAGACTTGCACATTCAACTTCCATCAAGTCCCACTCTCCTCTGTGACAACACTAGTGCCATCTTTATTGCTCGCAATCTAGTATCACAAAAGAGGTCTAGACATATCGACATTGACATTCACTTTGTTCGTGAACTAGTCACCAATGGCTCTCTGCAAATCCAACATGTGCCATCCACTCTACAAATTGCTGATGTCTTCACTAAGAGTTTGTCAGTATCTTCATTCAAACTATTTCGGTCCAAGCTTCGCGTGTTCCCTACCACGCTCAGCTTGCAGGGGGGTGTTAGCAGTAACACCAGCTCACCTACAGCAAATGAGAGAATCAAGGATGTAAATCCCACAGGAGAAGATCAAGGACACGAAGATCAGGCAATCAACATCAATGGTGTAACGGCTTGATTTAATTATAGAATGTACAGATTTCATACCTTTTATAGATTACAGCATTTACTTGTTTATTGTAAATCTTCTCTATATAATGAAATTCAAACAGCATCCACCAGTGTGCTGGATAATCAATTTACTGGTTTACAAAACCTTACAGGTATGACTTAATAAGATTGGCATCGGGATGCTAGCTGACGTAGAACAACTAGCTCTGGAATTTGAAGAAGTACTGGAAAGGAAACTAAGAAGAAAGATCGTTCCAGAAGCAATGGGTCAACTAGTGGCTGAATGATCGGAGAATGGAGACCCAAAATCTTGGCATTTAAGCCAAATCCCGTAGTCTTTGACTACAACTTTATGTTTGCAATCCTTAATTTTCTTATTTCTAGTTTTAGAATAATTGTAATCTGCAATAATAATTGTTTGCCATCCTTGGCATACTTGAAAATGCCTATTTAAAGGTTGTAAACAATGGCAAAAGACATAATCAAAAATTTGATTTCATTTCTGAATAAAGTATTTTCATTCCATTGATTTACGTTGGTAAATCTTACCTTCCGTTCTGCGTCAAGTGGTATCAGAGCAAGGATTTGCCTTGTTTCAATGGCCAACAACAACAAAGGAGGAAGAGCTAATCCCCGTGACGCTGGTCGCAGGGACACAGATGCTGATCTGTGGGCAGCCATTGACGAACAAAGGAAAGCAATGGCAAGGATGGAAGCCATGATCCAACAACTGGTTGGGGCTCCTCTAGCACCTGCCAATGGGGGTGCCCGCAATCACCCAGGGGTGGAACCTCCCCCTAGAGCCGCCAGAAACAGACATCCCGCTGTCGATAGTGATGATGACTCCGATGAAGAGGAGACAGACGCTCGGGGAAACCAATTACAGGGACGAAATCAGCCTGAGTACAGAATACACGCTGATATACCATTTTTCCATGGTAAGCTACAGATTGAGGAATTTCTGGATTGGATCTCGGAGGTTGAGCGACTCTTTGACTTCACAGAAGTGGCAGATGAGCGGCATGTCAAATTGGTTTATTATAAACTAAGAGGTGGGGCTGCTGTGTGGTGGGAGAGACTTTAGATGGATAGGAGACGCCAAGGCAAGGCACCCATAAGATCTTGGAGGAGGATGAAACAGCTCATGATGGGCAGATTCTTACCCCCTGACTATGAGCAATTTATCTTTCAAAGTCTGCAGAATTATGTGCAGGGGAGCAGAACCGTTGCAGACTACACAGAAGAATGGTCTAGACTTTCAGTCCGTAATAACTTAACTGAATCAGAAGCACAGCAGGTCTCTAGATATTTGGGAGGATTAAAGCCATCTATCAAAGAGAGGATCGGTTTGCAGGTGGTGTGGACAGTGGATGAGGCACATAACATGGCCTTAAAGGCAGAATTGATGGAGAAGACTGCCACCCGTTTTCCCTACTATAGGAACACGGGAGAGTCTACTTCAAGGGGCAAGTTCACTGCCAATGATGTCTAGCACACCCCCAAATTGTTCCAGACCAGACCCAACGAGGAACAGCCTCCACTAGCAACCAATCGGGAGGACGTCCAGCAGCGGTGACAAGAGACACCCCATGAGCACCAACTACCTATGCTAAACCAGGAGGGTTTAAGTGTTACCGGTGTGGCCAGCCAGGACACCGATCAAATGAATGTCCGGCAAGGAGGCCTATAAACTTGGTAGAGGCGGAACTTGAGGAAGAAGAAGAAGAGCAGTATGCAGAGGAGCTGCTGGAAGGGGCCGAAATTGCAGAAGAAGAGGGAGACTTTGTGAATTGCGTAGTCCAACTGTTTTGTGCTCAGCAAAAATAGAAGATCCATCACAAAGAAATAACATCTTCAAGTCTTGCTGCAGTGTGCAAGGTAAGGTCTGCGATTTAATCGTCGATACGGGGAGTTGTGAAAACTTTGTGTCTAGAAGGCTGGTGGAACATCTGAAGTTGAGGGCTGAGAAACACCCAAAACCTTAATGATTGGGTGGATTAAAAAGGGGCCTAAAGTTAGTGTGACCGAAGTGTGCAAAGTCCCTATTTCGATTAGGCAACATTACCGAGATGAAGTGGCTTGTGACGTGGTCGACATGGATGCTAGTCATGTATTGTTGGGTCGTCCTTGGCCATTTGATGTGGATGTGACTTATCGAGGGTGAGAGAATGTCTATGTCTTCAATTGGGAAGGCAGAAAAATCACAATGGTGCCTAAGCGAAATTCAGGAGGGATCGCGGGTAAAGCTACGGTGGAGGATCACTCGTTCCTCTCATTAATCACCTCTTTTCCAGACTTGGAAGTAGAGGTGAAGGAAGCACGGGAGGTCCATGTGGTAGTTGTGCGGGCTCTAGTGGTAACAGAAAAGGGAGCTCGAGAGGAGGAAGTACCTAAAAGGGTACAATCTCTTTTGGGAGAATTTAGCGTATTGGTGTCGGAGGAATTACCAAATGACCTTCCTCCGTTGAGAGACATACAACACCAAATTGATTTGATTCTTGGAGCGAGCTTACCGAATCTACCGCACTACCGAATGAGTCCGAGAGAAAATCAGATTTTGCAGGAGAAGGTGGAAGAATTACTAAAGAAGGGGTTTATTCGTGAGAGCATGAGTCCGTGCGTTGTACCTGCCTTACTGGTTCTGAAGAAAGATGGGAGTTGGAGGATGTGCGTTGACAGCCGCGCTATAAATCGGATAACAGTCAGATACAGTTTTCTGATTCCGCGGTTAGATGAGATGCTGGATATGTTGGAAGGGTCAAAATTATTCTCCAAAATTGATCTGCGCAGTGGGTACCATCAGATTCAGGTGAGGCCGGGTGATGAATGGAAGACGACTTTTAAGACAAAGGATGGGCTCTACGAGTGGCTGGTGATGCCATTCGGACTGTCAAACGCCCCTAGTACTTTTATGCGGCTCATGAATTAGGTATTACGGCCTTTCATTGGAAATATGTAGTCGTTTATTTTGACGATATATTGATTTACAGCCACAGTGAGGATGAACACATAAGTCACCTATGAGCCGTGTTGGGAGTATTATTCGAAAATAAGTTGTTTATCAACTTTAATAAATGCAGTTGGCTGACCGAGAGGCTATTATTCTTGGGGTATGTAGTCAGTTCTGAAGGCATATTGGTAGATACGGAAAAGGTAAAAGCCATCCGCGAGTGGCCGACACCGAAGACAGTGGGGGATGTCAGAAGTTTTCATGGGTTGGCAACCTGTTACCGAAGGTTTATTTGAAATTTTAGCAGCATTGTAGCTCCTATAACTGAGTGCCTGAAGAAAGGAAAATTTGATTGGGGTGTAGCAGCTGACACCGCTTTCGCCGTGATCAAGGAGAAGCTATGCACCACTCCCGTCTTTGCCTTACCCAGTTTCGAGAAATTATTTGAAGTGGAGTGTGACGCCAGTGGGATTGGGGTAGGAGCAGTTCTATCACAAGAGAAGAGACCGGTAGCTTTCTTCAGCAAAAAACTCAGCGAAGCACGACAGAAGTGGAGCACTTATGATCAGGAATTTTATGCCGTTGTGCGTGCTCTTAAGCATTGGGAGCATTATCTTATTCAGCGGGACTTCATACTATATACTGATCATCAGGCGCTGAAGTACCTGAATAGTCAGAAAAATCTGAGTAATATGCATGCGCGGTGGTCGACTTATTTGCAGAAATTCTCTTTCATTGTAAAGCATAAGTCCGGTGCTCTAAACAAAGTAGCTGATGCCTTGAGCCGACGCACCAACTTACTAGTGACTATGTAGCAAGAGGTTGTTGGGTTTGAGTTTTTGAAGGACTTATACAGGAATGATGAAGACTTCGCTGAAGTGTGGGAAAAATGCAGGCTACAACATACGGTGGGGGAATTCCATATTGTTGATGACTACCTCTTTCGTGGTAATCAACTGTGTGTCCCTCAAAGTTCCTTAAGAGAGAAGCTGGTATGAGAGCTACATGGAGGAGGTTTGAGTGACATTTGGGGCGTGACAAAACTATCAGCAGTGTGGCCGAGAGGCACTATTGGCCCCAACTGAAACGCGACGTAGGAAACTTGGTTCGTAAGTGTTATGTTTGCCAAACTTCGAAGGGACAAGCTCAAAATACTGGTTTATAAATGCCACTGCTAGTGCCGAATGCAATATGGGAAGACTTGTCGATGGACTTTGTTTTGGGGCTGCCACGATCCCAGCATGGAGTAGACTCAGTATTTGTCGTAGTTGACAGGTTTTCCAAAATGGGACATTTTATCCCATGCCGGAAGACAGCTGATGCTTCTCACGTTGCACATTTATTCTTCCGAGAAGTGGTACGTTTGCATGGGGTTCCGCAATCCATCACTTTCAACAAGGACTCGAAGTTCCTTAGCTATTTTTGGATCACTATATGGCGAAGGATGGAGACGACGCTGAAATTTAGTAGCATAGCTCATCCACAGACCGATGGGCAAACCAAAAATCTTACCAAGACGCTGGGCAATTTATACGCAGCATTTGTGGTGTTAAACCCAAACAATGGGATGTGGCGTTAGCACAAGCCGAGTTTGCCTATAATAATGTGGTTCACACTGCCACAGGTAGATCCCCCTTCTCCTTAGTATATTTGAAGTCACCTAAACATGCATTGGATTTAGCTCTCCTTCCCAGGATTACTGGCTCCAATGTGGCTGCAGAAAATATGGCTGAGCATGCGCGTACTATTTAGGCAGAAGTGAAAGCTAAGTTGGAAGAGAAGAATGAAAAATACAAGGCTACAGTGGATGTCAAGAGGCGTGAAAAACTGTTTGCTGAAGGGGATAAGGTGATGGTATTTCTACGCAAGGAGCGGTTTCCTATTGGGACTTACAACAAGCTGAAACCGAGAAAATACGGTCCATACAAGATCATCAAGAAGATCAACGATAACGTCTACGTGGTCGATTTACCTGCGGATATGCACATCTCTCGCACTTTCAATGTAGCGGATCTGTATGAGTTTTGCGCCGATACTCCAATCTATCCGGAACATAACTCGGGGTCGAGTTCTTCACAGGTAAAGGAGACTGACGTAGAACAACTAGCTCTAGAATTTGAAGAAGTATTGGAAAGTAAACGAAAGAAGAAAGATCGTTCTAGAAGCAATGGGTCAACTAGTGGCTGAATGATCGGAGAATGGAGACCCAAAATCTTGGCATTTAAGCCAAATCCCGTAGTCTTTGACTACAACTTTATGTCTGCAATCCTTAATTTTCTTATTTCCAGTTTTAGAATAATTGTAATCTGGAATAATAATTGTTTGCCATCCTTGGCATACTTGAAAATGCCTATTTAAAGGTTGTAAACAATGGCAGAAGACATCATCAAAAATTTGAATTTCATTTCTGAATAAAGTATTTTCATTCCATTGATTTACGTTGGTAAATCTTACCTTCCGTTCTGCGTCATAAGGTTACGCCTGAGAGCTTTGACCAATTCAATAGACATAAATTTTGATTGTGGTCCTAAATTATCAGAAAGCGATTCTTCGTTCATTAAATGTTTCAAAAAGTAAAAGCAATTTGGCTGCACAGCTTGCGGATGATGGAAACCTTGTTCTGAAGGGAAGCTTCAACGAAAACTATGTATGGAAAAGTTTCAATCAACCTTCTGATACTCACCAAATATGAGACTATTTGCTAATGCAGGGACAAGCAAGGAAACACAAATAGCATCATGGACAAGCTCGTCCGATCCGTTCACTGGAAGTTTCTGTGCGCTGGAATAAATCCATCAGGCATTCTCGAGTTCTTCATTTGGATTAGTAATAGTCGTCCGCTTTTAATCCGGATGGATAAAATCTACAGGATGTAGGAAATGAAACTTTCACTCCGAGTTCAATTATTGCACATAACTTTAGTCCTGAAGGAAAATGTACACATTTAATGCAGTGATGACGGGAAGGAAGGGTTATAATACGACTGGCCAATTCCGCGCGTGTTTTGGAGGGTTTGAACCACAAAAAATACAAGTGGATGGATAGAAAACTGGACTAGTGATGATAGTAGGGCAGGGAAAACAGATGGATTTATAAACTTGATGGCTAAGGTTACGCCTGAGAGCTTTGACCAATTCAATAGACATAAATTTTGATTGATTCCTGAATTGGAATAAATTGTTTCAAAACAATTACAGAAGCCGTGACGCACTAGCACCTGCCCAGGTCACAAACACTCCAAAATCGGCCCATAAAATTCTATTTTGGAATTTTCTTTATATTTCTTGATATTTTTGGATTTAGTTATGTATATCACAACCCGATTTAAATTTGATTTAATAGGCTAAGGTTGTTTCTTAGTTGATTTTAATTTATTTTTTGTCAATAATATAAGTCAATTTATCAACTATTTATACTATATAAACAGTTGGTATGTTATTTTCATTATAGTTTTACAACTATTGAATTTTAAAATATATCAAATAAGAAGAATTCAAAAAGAAAACTGAAAAAAAGCCACCTCCTTCACTCTTTATAAAAACAGTGAAACTCCTCCTCCTCCTCCTTTTTTTTCATTTCATTTTTGGATTCTTTTTATTTGATGCTTTTCTGACCAATTCCATGTTCTGATGTTTTCAATTGACTTAAGAAGATAAAATTTAAAGTAGAAGGGTCAAAATGTAAAATACAAAGAAAATTCATTGTATTTTAGAGCAGTAAGGTGCTTTAATCAGCAACCACTTAAATCTTGCAGGCTAAGTCAACATAGACCAAGAATATAGCTTACCTTAAAATAAGAATGTTATGAGCTTCTAGATGAGACCTAAAAGGAACAAAACAATCATATTGAGGCACGTGCAGGGTGGAGCAAGAAATTGTAGCTTGAGCGTGCAAGCTATATCGATACAAGTAAAATCCAAATCAAATAGTTATATCAAAATAATTCTAGCACATTTTAATAAATGTTAAAAGTTAAAAATATTAAATAAAGATATTAAAAGTAAAAAAATACATTATACTAAATAATCATCTTCTTTTTTTTATTGAGTTAACTCATCTATAATTACATATTTTGTGAAGTTTATAGTATTTTTTTTCTTTGTAGATAACTAAATTATAGGGAAGAAAATTATCTTTTACTTTTTGGCCTTGTTTTCACCATTTTTATTGCAATTAAAGCTTGTTTTGTAGTGAAGTAGATTAATCAAAATAAAAAAAAAATCTTATTTAAAAAATAAACTTGAAATACAAACAGTGAATTGTATGGTTTCAACTTGAACACTGTTTTAAAAGAAGATTCTTTGAGCAAAATATAACCCTCACTACAAAAAAAGGCCCTCTTTGCAACGGCTCCAACCGTTGCAACTTCTAAAGAAAGTCGTTGCTAATTAATATTAGCAACGGAATTCGCCGCAAATTTTGCTTGCAACGGATTACCCGTTGCAAAATAATTTGCAACGGCTAATCCGTTGCAAATTCTCCCGTTGCAAATACACATTTTGCAACGGCCTTCCGTTGCAATGGTAACGGCGAGGCCGTTTCTATTGCAACGGGTTTGCCGTTGCATTTGCAACGGTATCGCCGTTGCATTTGCAACAGGTTCGCCGTTGCAATTGCAACGGACATCCCGTTGCAATGCAACGGCAGGAATAGTATTTAAATTTTTTTATATTTAAAATCTATTTTTAATATATTTTAATTTTAATTAATCACAACTAAATCTTTTAAAAGCACTAGCAAATATTGAAATATTATTAATATTGAAAATAACATAAATATGGTGGAAATAAAATTTATTATAAATTAAAGCACTACTGATTCGATTACATGTACATGACTAAGTAAATAAACATGAAATTAAAAATACATATTTTAAAGTGTTTAAGGCGGAAATGATCTACGATGTTGTTGATGAGTGGAAGATGGACCATTATATGGCATTTGAGGTCGAGGTCGAGGTCGATATACTTGTGCCATTGTAGGTGATGGCATCGACGGAGCCACAGGTGATGGCATCGACGGAGCCACAGGTGTTGGCATACTTAGACCCATATGTCCTACCAAGAGCTTAAGACAATCTTCAATGGAAGAAATTTTAGTTTCCATTTGATCCAATTGCTCTTGATACCGTCTATTAGTTGTTGTGCTTGGATATGATGAATTTACTGAGTAGGTATGTGAAGAAGAACTCACATCAACTTTAGATTTAGGCATACGGGGTGCACCATATACTCGACCCTTGCTTACTCCCCCTGAAGCCTCACACCAAGCTGCTCCATCAAATGAGGGATGATTGTCCTGATCAGGTCCATATCTTGCAACCATCTCATTTCTATATTTTTCCTGCAAACAGACAAGTCCATGTCAAAATATATTAATTTGAATATGAATGTTATTTCATATATATATAAAATAAAATATAAGTACTTACCACCACTATTTTCGACCGGTTATCTACAAATGTGCCGGTCTCATTTGATTTTTGATGCAAAGCAGAAAAGACCTCATCCCAGGGAAGTTCTTTCCCCCCGGCCTGTTCTTGCTACGAACATGAAAAAAAAAGTTAGCAACAAAAATATTAAACAAATTAAATTACAAGTGTTGAACAACAACATTTCGTACCATACTAGCTCGATATGATGCAAATGACATAGAGCCAGCAGTATGGGTACTTATTTTCCCATCTGTTGGCTTCAATCGATTTTGTTTTGATGTTTTGGATCGTTTGCAAAATCTATCGGTAGACCAAACATCGTTGATCATCGTATTCCAATCTTCATTTTGGATCCAAACAGGTCCTTTATCCAGGCAATCGATGATATTTGTGGTACCTATTACTGACATAGCTTTATTTCGAGCTCTTGCCAATTGTTGGTTCAAGGAAGTTCGAGCTTTATCTTCCCATATTTTACGAACAATTGCTTCATCTTCTTCGGGGAAGGCATATTTTTTCTATCAAATACATATGACAATTAATAAATGATAACATAAACACACAGATCTCAAACAACCTCATTATTTAACAAAAAACTAGTATCAAGTACGCTTCACATATGGAACCCTCTACTTGGGCTTTATTGGTGACTTTCTTCTTCAAATAGAACATATACCTACATTATTAATGTTAATTAGTTTGAAAAATAAACAAATTATTCAATTAAAGTGAATTAAAATTACATTGTATGAAAACATACCGTTCAAATGGATACATCCATCGATATTGAACAGGTCCACCAACTTGTGCCTCATAAGGTAGGTGTATTGCTAAGTGTTCCATGGAGTCGAAGAACGATGGAGGGAAAATCCTTTCAAGTTTACAAATTATTTCAATAATATTTCTCTGCATCAAACTCCAAGTGTTGGACATTTAATTTAGTCGCACATATTGTCGCCCGAAAAAAATACTGACAATTCTGTTAATGCCTCCCACAATGGTCTAGGCAAGTAAGGTCGGAACGCAACAGAAAGAAGTCTTTGCATAAAAACATGGCAATCATGACTTTTCATGCCGGAGACCTTACATTGTGCCTCTTTCACACACCGTGATATGTTTGAAGCATAGCCATCAAGAAAGGACAACTCTTTCATCCATGCCAACACTTGTTGTTGTTCTTTCTTGAAGAGATAATAAGTGGCTTTCGGTTTGTAAACTCGACCACTTGCATCTACCTGCAAATGTAAGCTTGGCTTTTTACAATACAACTGCATATCCATCCTAGCCTTTACATTATCCTTGCTTCTATCAGGGCAATCCATTACCGTGTAGAAGATATTGTCAAAGAAATTTTTTTCTATGTGCATGACATCTAGGTTGTGACGAATTAAATTTGTGTGCCAATATGGAAGCTCCCAAAAAATGCTTTTCTTCACCCAATTGTGATACACACCAAATCCGGGAATTTTCCCACAATTTGAAGAGCTACCAACATGTCCCTCGGTGAACTTAGAAACTTCAGCTAACATTTCTAAACCAGATCGACGAGGAAAAGGAGGGAGCTCTTCAATTACTCCTTTTATAAACTTATCCGACTGATATCTGTAAGGGTGATTCATGGGTAGGAATCGTCGGTGACAGTCAAAGAATGAATTTGTTCAAAGTCTAATCATATAGAACATTATAATAAAGTGTTAATATAATTAAAATAACATTCATTAATAGAAAAGGTGTATATAAGCACTCAACTTGTTCAAAGTGATCAAAGTCCTTCATAATGCTTTCGTAGAGGTCATAAAATTATTATCACAACTTTTGGAAACCACCCAACTAAATAAACAGAGAGATTAAGTTATATAAAGAACGGGAAAACGGAACTACAAAAGCATCTGATTCCAATTTCCACGTTACTGACACACCTATCTACAAGGAATGGAACAAAATCAACGCTAAACCAGCTACATCCTACATGTAATTAAATCCAAACATGATCCCATTAATGAATTAGCATCAAAGACAATATGAATGTATAATGTCAACAAGATCATCAAAGAATGTCATATGCAAATGAAAAGAACTAGACATAAATCAATAACTTGCCTTAATTTAGTTAGCTTATTTAATTTAATCCGCACAAAATGAGAATTTACTACTGATTCTTCACATGCCTCATAGTTTCATCCCAGTACAATCATGCAAATATTTTGCGGGCTAAGTATCAGAAGCAGATTTAACTTGAAAATATCAACTGTTTTGCATTGTTTAAAATTACTCTAGAAAAGGTCCTGGATAGATTAGAAAGGATAAACCTTTCAATGAGAAAAGCATGATTACTAATGTCAAACCATTAGGGTGTATCACTCTATTTAAGATATTCTTCAGGAGCAACATCCAGACCATCTTAAGACTAACACACACTGTCAAAAAAATTGATCACCAGGTCAAATATGATATTCCACATAACTAAACCAGGTCAATGATACGGTTTCAATTACCAACCCACTTTGATTAAACCGAGCATTGGATCAATGACCAATCATGTCAGAATCATCATAAGAGGGAATATGTGCACAGTGCAGGCTCAAGTTCCCTAAATAAGTTTGCAAAGAGGTGGAGGAATAATGTAGTCAGGAATGGTCAGGAAGAAGGGCAGGCAAAGTCTGGTCTCCCTCCCTTTATGTCTATCAAGTTTTTACCTGGTTTCATGCAATACATATGCCTATCAAGTTTTATTTTTTCACATTTACATAAATGATGTTGTCTACATTATAAATGAGAACAACATCCCTAGTTCAATAGTAGGATGTCCTGAGATAGTAGCCCTGTCACAAACAAACTCATAGGCAACCATAAGTCATTCCAGCATACTGGAGCTCACTGAAAAATGATTCTACTATAAGAATGTTAATCATTTGAGGTCTGAGCAGAATGGGAAAGGGGATAGGATATAATATAGGCTGTCAGAGGCTCTTTAACAGCATATCAAGTGTTCAATAGCAGAATATTATTGTTGACTGTTAGCAAGGTTGAAATTCAATTTCTGTGAACATTCAAAGCAACCACAAATCTCCAGAAAATTAACACCATCCTCGACCAAATTTTTTAATGCAAATTTTTTGTGCCTAGCTATGCTAAAAAATTGCAAGAAAATCTAATAAAAAATCTAAGCTCCCCCAAAACTCCCTAAACCCTAACCTAATTTAGAAACTAAGAAAATAAACAAAAAACTGAGCAGAAATTTGAATTTTGAAATGGTGACCGTACCTTCGTTGTTCCACGGTGGCGTTGCAGCTGGGTTTCTGGTGCAGAGGGAAGGATCCCGACGAGGTGGTGCTCGGAGTTGATGGCTGATTTTGCTGAACCGAGAGGGAGAGAGAGAAGGTCTTCTGGTTTTAGAGAGTGAAGGTAACCGAACCGAAAAAGAAGAGAAAAAAGAGAAGAAGGGAAAGAGCTGATGAGGCCGGGAAGAAGAGAGAAGAAGGGAAAGGTCTTCTGGTTTTGCTGTTCGGTTGATGTGAAAAAGGAAGACAGTGGTTTTGCTGGTCTTCTGGTTTTGCAAGAGTAAAAGTGACCGGGAAAGATAAGGAAGACAGTGGATATTCAATTCCATTGGTAAAACGGTGCGTTTCAAATTTGCAACGGCATTTCCGTTGCAATTGCAACGGATTGTCCGTTGCATTTGCAACGCATGTGCGTTTTTATTTGCAACGGATTGTCCGTTGCAATTGCAACGGATTTTCCGTTGCTATTGCAACGGACAATCCGTTGCAAATGCAACCAATGCAACGGCCATTCCGTTGCAATTGCAACAGACAATCCGTTGCAATTGCAACGGAAATGCCGTTGCAAATAAAAACGAACATCCGTTGCAAATGACGTTTGCAACGGATATTCTGTTGCAATACTTATTTCTTTTTTTGTAATTTTTGCAATTAGTTTAGCAACGGGATATCCGTTGCTAAACAATTTCCGGATGCAAATTTAGCAACGGAATTGTGCCGTTGCAAAATTCCGTTGCTAACGGCACCCTTTTTTTGTAGTGCCTGTTTATGTAATACAACAGTGTCGTAAAACATTCTTTATGGATGGAAATTTGCCGAAAAAATTGAGTTTCAGACCTTTAATTGTTAAACAAGATTTCTCTTTGAAAAATAGTCTCTTGATTGGAATTAAGAAAAGGGACAGTAGAGAAATATTGTTGTTCATGGCATCCTTTCTCTGAATAGCCATGAAGCCATTTCTTAGTCTTCCATTCTCATCCAAAAGTTATGGCACTTGGAAACTGCAAGGTTTCAGCAGCTCTGCTTCTGTTTCTATCATGTTCCTGTTCATTTTATGGTGATGCAGGAGATACCATTAATTCTTCTCAACCCCTAAAAGATCCAGAAACTATAGTATCTGCCGGAAATAAGTTCAAACTGGGATTTTTCAGCCCAGTTAATTCAACATATCGATATGTCGGAATATGGTATAGTAATATATCAGCAGAAACTCAGGTGGTATGGGTAGCGAACAGAGACATGCCAATCAACGATTCTTCAGGGATGATGACAATATCTGAAGATGGAAATCTTGTGGTTTCGAATGGCCAGTGAGAGGTTCTGTGGTCATCAGATGTTTCACATGGTTTCAATCAGTCAACTGCACAGCTTACTGAT
>JAJQXV010000073.1:0-38217 GCA_025169955.1 Salix arbutifolia
GTTTAAAGAGTTTATTTTTTTATTAAATAAAAAAAATTCTACCATAGACTTCTTTTTATTAAATAAAAAGCTTGTTTACTTCTTTTTTATGTGTTCTTTGATATAGGTTTTTCCATTATACGTGTTCTCATTTTTTTTCTTTTTACCCTCACACAAAACACTATTCACAGTTGTTGTTATGCTCAATTTTCGGGTTGGTTAGGTCGGTTTGCTTTGGTTCGGTCGGTCTGCTTTGTTGTCTTTTTTCAAGGTGTATTAATGAAATTGCCCCTCGAAAAAGACAAAAACATGCGCCTGGGTTGAGGGTTATTGCACATTTTCGGTCCGGTCTGGTCCGGCTAACCGGTTTATTTATTTTTAAATATTTCTTTGCATAGTGAAATAACACTTTCGCTCCTCGAAAACAACAAAAACAAGGTCTGGCCTGGAGGGGTGTCTCGGTAATTTACCAATTTTTTATTTTTTTCGCGTTGATTTACTATTGGCGCGTTGCCGGACACGCTGTGCGTTTTCGCCCTCATGCGTCTTTTGCGCGGCGCGTGCGATGTATTTCGGCATCCAAAAATACCCAACCGGCGTCTAGAACAATTTTCATACATGTTCTCTTCCACATGGTGTGGCGCGTGTTAGTCAAAGGTGGCCGGAGACGTGTCAATGGTTGTTCAAAATTTTCCCACCCTTTTCTCTCTCCTGCCTGCACATGCTGATGTCAATGTAGCTGTTTTTTTGTCATATTTCATTTCAGTCCCTAAACTTTTGATTTGGTTTTTTTTTGTCCTTAATGTTATTATATAGGTTTTGATTTGTTTTAATTTCGTCCTTCAATTGAAATTGCTTATATATTGTAGTTTCATTTAAGTCCTCATTCTTTGAATTTTTGGATTGGTCTGGAATCCTTAATATTTTTGGTATCAAAGTTTTGATTTATTCAAATTTTATCATTCCATGCAAATTTAATATAAATCCTTAATATTTTTAGTATCAAAGTTTGATTTTGTTCAATTTTATCTTTCCATGCAAATTAATTATAGATTTAAGTTTCATTTTGGTTCTAATTCTTTTAATTTTCAGTTTTGTTTTAAATTATTTATTTTTATTAGTATCAATGTTTGTATTTATTTCAATTTTTTTCTTCCAATTAAATTTATTACATGTTTTTTTTTTATCCCTTATACTTTTAATCTTGGATTTTCTTTTAGTACCTTTATTTTTTTATACATATTTCTTACATAGTTACTATTTCTGTTCATGTTTATATGTACATGCTTTTAGTATTTGTTTTCAATTTTTTGTTATTTCCAATGTTATGAAGTTTTTTTATTTAATGTTCAAATTTTAATATGTGTTGGTGATCATTTGAGAATTAATAATTATTATAATTTCTTTTTTTTTCCCAAGTCAAATAATTTCTTAAAATCTGATAATATTTATTTTTATTTTGTTATTTATTTTGTTTTTTAATTGCTTTTTTGTTATTATTGTTAGGTTTTGGATTTTCTAATTATTATAAATAAGACATTCAAAAAAATCATAATGATTATTTGTTAATTTTGTTTTCTGTTAAATATGTTAGATTAATTATATTTTTTTATATTTATTTAATATTAGCACCTTAATATATATATATATAACCTAGGTTTTTTGGGAGAAAAAATTATTGTCATTGCTCTAAAATAATTTTAATATAATACTGAGTAATAAATCTTATGAAATATAAAATTATGAAATATTTTTTCTGACAATAATTATGGTCTCACCAATTATTATTATTTTTACTGTTGTTAGATTTTTTTTAATATTTACATTTTAATTTGTGTTGATGATCATTTTAAAATTGATATTTATTATTTTTTCTCTTTGTTGTTTTTTAGATTCCTTTTATTTATCTTTCAAGTCATATTAAAAAGAAAAATCTACCTATGTTATTTTTATTTTGTCATTTATTTAGGTCTTTTTTCTTATAAATATGTGAGACTAATTATATATTTTAATATTTATTTAATATTAGCACCTGAAAATATATATATATATAGATAGAAAAAACATGACCTAGGATTTTTGAAAGAACAAAAAAATAATACAAGTGTTCTTAAATATTTTTAATATAATAACATGAGGAATAAATCTTATAAAATAATACAAAAAAAATTGCATTTTAATTCTAATTTTGTCCTCTTTTGTTTAAGCTTATATTTCTTATAAAAATTTGATTGTTGGATTTTATATTGTTTATGTAAAAAAAAAATTGTTTTGTATTTCAAATCTGATATTACCGGAGGGAAATGCAACTTACAAACAAAATGGGTGGAAAAATTTACCCAAGTTATTTACAATTAAAAAATATACGGATCACTTTCTCTGCGTTTCGATTATACTATTCCTTTTAAGCGGGAAAAAAAATATTTCTAGCAGATTTGATCTTTTAAAATTTCATTTATTAAATATTAAAATAACTAATTACAATATATAAAAAATCAATTAATTTTTTATATAAAAAAAATACAACGCAACGCACGGACAAATCAACTCGTGTATTCTACTTGAAGATAATATTGATGTCATGAATGGAAAAAAGCAGACTCTTGCGTTCACCTCCGGATCACTTGTTAGACATTCAGTGTTTCTTTGAATGGTAAAAGTAGATCGTTGCCTTCACCTCCATTTACTTGGTAAACATTTAGAGCTTTTCTATTCTTTTTTATTCCCTCGGGTAAAATCACACTGGTCTCTTGTGGTCTAACGGTGGTGACACTTGGCATCCCCAAGTCTGATGGTTGACACTTGATGTATGTTTATCATTGTGTTTTAAAAGTGTTTTTGAAAAAAAATATTTTTTATGATTTTGATGTGCTACTGCCAAAATTAATTTTTAAAAAATAAAAAATATATATTATTTTGGTTTATTTCTAAATAAAAATTATTTTAAAAAACAACTTGAATCACACTCTTAAACAAGTATTTAGAGATAAACATGCCTTTTCAATGCAACAAAAATATATTAATTTTGTTTTATGAATAATAAATGTTTTTGTATAAACAAAATTAGTATCATGTATATTAATGGTTTTTGTGTTGAAGATATGGGTTTTGATATTATAACATATAGTGTGCTTACGTGTACAACACATTATCTGATATATGAGTCATTTGCCTTGTTCTCTGTCTCAAGAAGATATATTTTTATCTCGTTTTAATATATATAATTTTTTGTTTTGAATTTTGGTATTTTTTTTTATTTTTTGGTTTAGTTTTGATCCCTTTAATTTTTTTAATCTTTCTGGGATAGTTTATTTTTTGTTTATATTTATGTATCTACACTCTTAATTTTGATTTTTAATTTTTAAATGCATGTTGCGTTACAAAATAAAGTAAGTTTATCTTTAGTGGTGTGAAATTTTCTAATATACACGTATAGTGAATGTTTTGTCGTTAGTGATTTGTTGTCTTTGTGTTTTTTTTTTTTTTATCTATGTGTGAATTGATATATTTTTAGTCTAAAGTGATTTTTATTTTAAAAAATTAAAATATCTTTTTTATTTTTTAAGATTTATTCTTGTTATTATTATATTATAAGTATTTTAGAACATTGAGATTTAATATGAGATTTCAAAAAAAAAATTATTTCAGTGTGTTTTATATTTTAATATGTTAATATTAAACAAATACCAAAATATAGAATTAGTCTAACATATTTTTAAGAGTTTTTTAAAATAATTTTAGTCATTATTTTCAACACCTTATCCATAATAAAATGAGTATATAAAAAAAACTAAATAATCAAAATTATTTTAGGCAAACATGAAAGAAAATAATAAATTAGCTTAGATTATGTTTGATAGTCTGGTAATGTCTTATAATGATAATAATATTAATTTTACCTTTGTTCTTTAATTTTTTTATTTAGTCTTTATATATATAAAAAAAATCAATGTTGCTAATATTGTGTTTGGTTTTACTTTTAATCATAATAATAACAATGAAAATAATAATTCAACTCATTTGTCATTCGTTTTTGTATTTATTAAGAATTATTCAAATCTTATATCCCAAATTAATATTTGAAAAAAAATATGGTTCAATATTGTTTCTAATGTTTTTAAAACTGTATGACTTAACATTAGTATTAAACAAAAATATATTAAACAATAAATTTTATTATAATCCAAACGATAATAATAATTATATTTATAATGGTAATAGTAAAAATTTTGTTTCTGTCTTTTAATTTTAACCTTTAACTTTTTTTATTTGATCTTCAAATCAAATAATATTTTTTTAATACTGATAATATTTTTTTCGCTTTCCTTTAACACAATTTTACATTTGTTCTTCAATGTTTTTTACAATTTTTTATTTTTTTTACAGTTTAACACAATTGTATTATAATCCAAACGATAATAATAATTATATTATAATGGTAATCGTACAAATTTTATTTCTGTCTTTTAATTTATCCTTTAACTTTTTTTTATAGTCTTCCCTCAAGCCCATTAATCCCATGTTGTAGTAGGATTCTTTTGGCTCATTCACTGTCCTCACTTCATGGCCCAAATAAGGTTGTATTGGACCCTTCCTGCACATGGATAAGATGTACCAGGGTCTCCTCTTGATACTCCAATGGTTCTTGCAATTCTGACCTGGTTGAAACTTTCAAAACCAATGCATTCATTGCCTCTTTCAGTGCCTTTGTCGTAGATTGCGTCATTGGACCATTTGGGACATGTAATGGGTCCTTGCTGTTGTTTTTGGGCTGGTCCGCATCATCCCCTCTCTCCTCGAAAGGATTCGACCTCGAATCAATATCTGTGTCAAACAACGTAAGATCAGCAACATTAAAGGTAGCACTAACACTACACTCACCAGGAAGGTCAATTTTGTATGCGTTGTCATTTATTCTCTCCAAAACTTGAAATGGACCATCACCACGAGGCTGTAATTTTGATTTCCTTTGGTTAGGAAATCGTTCCTTTCGCATGTGCACCCAAACCCAATCACCGGGGGGGAAGACAACCAATTTACATCCCTTATTTGCTTTAGAAACGTAAAGTCTGTTCTTTTTCTCTATTTGCAGTCGAACTCCTTCATGCAGTTGTCTCACCATCTTTGCCTTCTATTCACCATCTAAACTTACTCTTTCTTCACAAGGTAAAGGAATTAAGTCCATAGGAGTTAGTGGATTAAAACCATAAATAATTTCAAAAGGAGAAAAACTAGTGGTCGAATGCACAGTTCTATTATAAGCAAACTCAACAAAAGACAAACATGCTTCCCAACTTTTCAAATTCTTTTGTATAACAACACGCAAAAGTTGAGATAATGTTCTATTGACTACCTCAGTTTGCCCATCTGTTTGAGGATGGCATGTTGTCGAAAATAAAAGTTTGGTTCCCAACTTTCCCCATAAGGTCTTCCAAAAGTAGCTAAGGAACTTAACATCATGATCTGACACAATACTCTTAGGAATGCCATGCAAACGCACAATCTCCGTAAAAAACAAGTCTGCGAAATGAGATGCATCATCTGTTTTATGGCATGCAATGAAATGTGCCATTTTTGAAAACCTATCAACCACAACAAAAATAGAGTCTCTACCTTTCTTTGACCTAGGTAAACCTAAAACAAAGTCCATAGAGATATCTACCTAAGGTTCAGTAGGAACAAGTAATGGTGTATAGAGACCATGTGGTTGTACTGTAGATTTTGCCTTTCGACAAGCGATGCACTGTTCACAAATTCGTTGCACATCTCTTTTCATCTTTGGCCAATAAAAATGCTCATGCAATACATCCAAGGTTTTTGCAACCCCAAAGTGACCCATTAAACCACCCCCATGTGCTTCATGAACAAGCAATTCACGTAAAGAACTAGCAGGAACACACATTCTATTCTCTTTGAACAAATAACCATCCATCAAATAAAACTTACCAAAAGCCGAATTTCCACATGCATTATAAATCTCAGCAAAGTTAGAATCGGTACCATACAATTCCTTCACGTATTCAAAGCCTAGCAATCTAGTATTCATGGTGTGTAAAAGAACATACCTGCGAGAAAGTGCATCGGCTACGATGTTCTCTTTGCCTTGCTTATACTTGATCACGTAAGGAAAAGTTTCAATGAATTCAACCCATTTTGCATGTCTTCTATTCAACTTACCTTGTCCTTTCAGATGTTTCAAGGACTCATGATCCGAATGGATTACAAACTCTTTTGGCCACAAGTAATGCTGCCATGTCTCAAGTGCTCTTACCAAGGCATAGAGTTCTTTTTCGTAAGTGGGATAGTTCAAGGTCGCTCCACTTAACTTCTCAGTGAAATACATGATAGGTCTCCGATCCTGCATCAAAACAGCACCTATTCCCATTCCAGACGCATCACACTCTATTTCAAAGGCTTTTGTAAAGTCAGGTAAAGCCAAAACTGGTGCAAAACATAATTTGTCTTTCAAAAGAACAAAAGCCAATTCTTGTTCCTCCCCCCATTTAAACCCAACTGACTTTTTAACAACTTCATTCAAGGGTGCAACTATTGTACTAAAATCTTTCACAAAACACCTGTAAAAACTAGCTAACCCATGAAAACTCCTTACCTCACTTACCGATTTGGGTGTAGGCCACTCCCGGATGGCCTTAACTTTCTCCTCGTCCATCTCGATACCCTGTGCAGTTACAACATAGCCAAGAAACACAATTTTCTCCATGTAGAAGGCACACTTTTTAAGATTAGCATACAATTTCTCACTACGCAACACACTAAGTACATTACGCAAATGATCAACATGCTCAGTTAAGTTCTTGCTATAGATCAAAATGTCATCAAAATACACAACCACAAACTTACCTATGAATGCACGCAACACATGATTCATTAAACGCATAAACATACTTGGTGCATTTGTAAGTCCAAACGGCATTACTAACCATTCATATAAACCATACTTAGTCTTAAATGCAGTTTTCCACTCATCACCCTCTTTCATCCTAATCTGATGGTACCCACTTTTCAAGTCAATTTTAGAGAAAATGCAAGATCCATGTAACTCATCTAACATGTCATCAAGCCTAGGAATAGGATGTCTATACTTTACCGTTATGTTGTTGATGGCTCGGCAATCAACACACATCCTCCATGTTCCATCCTTCTTCGGCACAAGTAGCACGGGTACGGCACAGGGGCTCATACTCTCCCGAATGTAGCCCTTTTCCATCAGCTCATCCACTTGTCTTTGAAGCTCTTTCGTCTCCCCGGGATTGCTTCTATATGCTGGTCGGTTAGGAATTGAAGCTCCGAGTACGAAATCAATCTGATGCTCTATCCCCCGCAATGGTGGTAATCCACTTGGACTATCGTCGAGAAACACATCATCAAACTCCTGCAACAAAGAAATAGCAACACTAGGCACAATATGATCAAGATCATTAGTATTAAAGCAAGCCTCCGTGTACACAAGTAGAATCATTGGCTTGTTAGTGAAATATGCAGATCTGACCTCACCCTCTCTGGCATAAAAATTAGGCTGTTTCTTTAGTTTTTCCACACAATTCTCATCACTCTTCCTGACTTTCTTCTCTCCTCTTGTCTTACCTCCACTCTCGACCACATTTGGGTCTTTTTGAGCTGTGGTCGAATGGTTTGGTTTTTTTGTGTTTGGATGAGTGTCTGATTGGGTTGTAGTGGTTTGGGTTCTGGCCGAAGCTAATGGTCTTCTCTCCCCTTGGTCCTCACCTTGATCTTCACTCCCCATTGCCTCATGCTCATGTTTTAGCTTTATCTGATCATCATACACCTGTTTGGGTGTAAGAGGTACAAGAGTGATGGTTTTAGTCATTGTTCGTTCAGTTTTAGAAGGAACAAAGGATTTTGTCTAGACAGTACCCTCTCTCTTCAGATTCTTCTTCCAAGATGATGAAGAACCCGAATTAAATCCTGGCCGAACATGTGCCTTGCTGAGTTGTCTCTCCACCTTCGTAGCCATGTGAACCATGTCCTCTAGCTCCACATAGTGCTGTAGCGCCACCATATTGGCAATGTCACGATTCAACCCATTAAGAAATCTAGCCATGGTGGCTTCTCTATCCTCAACAACATTGGCCCGAATCATTGCTATCTCCATCTCTTTGTGATATTCATCTACTGTCTTATAGCCTTAATTCAGACCTTGGAGCTTCAGGTATAGGTCTCTATAATAGGGAAGACTATAAAAGAAAAGCCTTATGGGCTTTATTTAATTTTGTTAGCTACAGCCCAAGTCTTGTTTGGGCTTAATTAAGACTTTGTTTTCAGCTAGGATCCAAGGCTTGATTGGATTAAGTTATGGGCTTTCAATTTAGGATTTTTGGGTCAGGTTTGACTGGACCTCATTTAAGTCCACATAAGGGGTCCATTAGGGTTACTTTTAAGAACTATTTAAACTCATGTAACCCTAATTTCGGCAACCATTGATTAATTTTAATTCTGAACTTTTCAGTTTAGGTGTGAGAGTGATTCTTGCATTCTTCAGTTCTTGAACGAACTGAATCCGACTTATCGAAGATTAACTGGCTTCGAGGCGTCATTCTACTCATTCCAATAGTGCTGGTGCCTGGGGGCAGGTTTCCATTATGTCACACTCCTATCAGACCTATTTCGGCTTTCCGGGATCAGATCTCAATCTTTGTTGTGGGTTGCGTGACCACGTGATCACGAGGTTCGCATCATGTTGTACATTGATAGCCTGGCCCGCCACCTTTAAAACTTGTACTGCTTTAAAAAAGCGTCTGCCAAGTCTGTCCACTTTCTAATCCTGATGTTATCCAACCTCATATACCAGTTGAGGGCCGAACCTGTCAACCTATCCTGGAAGAAATATATTAACAACTTATCGTGTATAACCTCAGCCATCTTGTTGTAGTAGGAACGAAGATGAGTCTTCGGCAGGATCACAAATGTTAGGCACCAAACATGCTTCGGCTGCTCGGACGGGGTTTGATAGATCATTTCCTTTGACTGCCCTTAACCTCTCTTCTAGTGTGGTCCATTTATCATGCCCCATATGATCAGAGAATCTGACGTCTTCTGGATCCTCGGCTGTTAAATCCATGGTGATAGGAATTTCGATAGGCCGGGTAGGGTCAGGGTGCTTCTTTGGTGTACTTGTTCCTATATTCTGCGATGCCGCAGGGCTCTAAATTGCCGGTGGTGCTTCATCAGTTTGAGTTGACATGCCTTCTCCATCTTTTGTTCTTAATGCCTTCTCGAGCAAGCTGGCTAAACACGCAACGTCACTTCGGACAGCTTCGAGCTCTTTTTGGTATGGGGATTCTGGCTCTGTCCTTTCTTCGTTTTCCATCCTTTTTCTTAGCCAAGTGTTGTGGACTTTAGCAGGGGAACCTATGTTTCGTAGTTAAGTTGTATGTAAATATATAAGAGAATGTATGATATAATGCATATGTTGTAATGAATATGCTTTGTGCAATGTATGGATGCATTTCCCTTGTGAACTATAAATGGCCAACACTTCATAGAATATGGGTTTCTTGTCACGTTGCTGCTAGGAGTACTGCTTTTCGGGTCATTTGCTTAAGTCATATTCACCAAAAGACAGAATTTGCATAAGAGATGGGTCAACGCCCTTTTCATTTATGATGGACAAGCTTACTACATTTTTGGAAATTCAAAGAGGAAAAGCAAATTAATATTCTTCATCCGCCATCTCTTTGGCCAAGGGTAGGAAATCAAATCCGCAGTCTCGATTTTCTCCAAGAAGGCATCGGTCTCAGCTAGACTTCGACGGTAACGGATGTTGTCTCTTCCTACATTTCTTGCATTGATTCTAATGACCCGAGCGTGCGCAGCAGCTTCATCCATTTCTTCATCCATCTTGGTCATCTTTTCTATGAGCAATATATTGGTTCTGTTTAACGAAGTATTGTTGGCATCGATTTGATCCTTGTGTTTTTCCATTGCTGCTAGTTTCTCGTCTAGATGCTTCACCTTTTCTCTTTCTTTGCAGAGCTTTATCCTCAGAGTTCTTATCTCATTTTCCTTAACTTTCAACTCTGCTTTAACAACTTCATCTTTTACGAACCCCGTCGAACGACTTTCCAACATTACATATTTCTTATACAAATCTTCATACTTTTCAATTCTATCCATCAACTCACACTGAACTTCTGCAAATTTCTCTTGATAATATTCTATGCTCTCTTGGCATTCATTATGTTCGGTCTTCAATGCACCAAGTTCAGAGCAACTTTGCATCCACTTCAGATTCATCTGTGTTAATTCTTTCTCGATTCCCAACCGAACATTTTCCTCCTCAACCAACTTTAACTCGAGCTTGGCTATCCTAGCATCTTTAGATTGTATTTGCTCATCTAAAAAAACTATCCTCTTATCGCCTTCCACTACCATTTCTTCCATTATTGCCTTGTCCTTTCTGCTTTTACTCAATTCCATCTTGAGTTTTTCTGCTTGTCTTCTCAAATCCTCTTCATCATCAATACTTTTCCTCTTAATAGGTTTCTCTTCAGTTTGGGGAGACTTGACTTCTTCATTGGCTGCGGTTGAGGCAACTAAGTCCCTCCATCTTGCATACCCTTTGCTTGTACTGGGATCTCCCAAACCTTTTATTTCCAACAAAACTATATGCTTCCAATCTTGTTTGATGGCCTTCACGACTTCTTGTGCAACGCGATCCTTAAACAAGCCAAAGAACTGAGCAATTCCCTTGGTCCTCGGAACAAACTGCATGCCCCCATGTTGTCTTACCACGAGAGCAGGAGCATAACTCACATAGCCAGTAATCCCTACCAACGGAACCCAACGTTGCTGCCCACAACTCATTAGGACATTCATTGCCTTGACCCAAGGGGCTCTCCATTTGAAACCACTACTAGGTAAAATTTGTAGCTTCTCTACCCAACCCTGGTTATCTAGACTTCCCCATTCTTCTTCTTCAACTATCTCCAAAGGTTTTTGGTTAAACCACCAAAAATTATTAAAAACAGGTTTTTTTTGTTTCAATATGGCTAACCATCCAGATATACAACAACTGCGTGTAACATCTCATTGCTCCTCTCCTAGCTCTTCGACAATGGCTAAGTGTTATGATGGTTTCAGCCAAAATAGAGGCCACTAGGTTGATTTGAATATTCTCATATTCTACAGAAGCAGCAACGACTTCTAAGCTTATTATACCTATTTGACTTGGGAACAAAACAAGGTCAAATATGCCTAAGGCATTCAGTCTCTCATTTTCCGCTCCGGACTTCTTTTCTAGTTCAAATTCTAACATCTTCCATTTCAGACCCACAACATTCTTCTCTAAAAATCTTTCCAAGTCAGAGATTCTGAGCAACTTTGACAATTCAGGGATGATCTTGTCATATCTCAAAGGAAAATAAATTATATACAAATCATTTGGAAATTCGGTCAAAATTCCATACTCCTCCATGGTAGGACATAGGTCTATGCTCCCAAAAGAGAATCGACGGTAGTCTGGGTCCCAAAAGTGAACTAGAGCTCGTACCGCTGGGCTTAAAACTTCTACCTTTGCGATCTCCATCAGGCGTCCGTACTTTTCAAAGAATGCATTCTTATCCACATTTTGAAAATGAGCCGTTAACTTGTTCACCTCATTCATGATGCAATTCAGATTCTTGATTGGTAATAGCCTTTCAGCATCGCTCTTAATATAGTCTCCTTCAGACAATTGTGACAACTCAGAATTTCTCCCATATTCCACGACAGAAAGTTTAGTAGTGGTGGCCATTTTGTTCACAGGACCTGTAAGTTAAAATGCTATTTAGACCTTTTTTCTTTATATGTAATAAAATATTATGGAGCATATACCCTAACAATAGGTTCTAGTTCCTTTATGTGAGACATAAGGTAAGTTTACTACTTGGTCTCTAAAGAGGGTCTCTTGTTGTCCTAGTGATCACCTTCGTAAAGGCGATATGGTGTTTTAGCAAGTAGCGGGATGGTACGTATACCAATCACTACCAATCTAAACACTCAGCAAAGAGTCGGGGTTTACACAAACTTCAACCTTGACTCAAGTCATAAGTAAGCTGCTAGTCCCCCACTTAACTTAAAGTTTAGTGTGTGCTCTCAAAATAATAAAAGTGATGCATGGCAAGGCATATTATGATGACAGGATGTAAAGATGCATGCTAAAGGCTTTGAACAAAATAAACCATTCATAGCAAAAATAATCAACAATATAAAGCATAAACAAACAAATTGTCAAGCCTAGTCCACAGTCCCCAGTGGAGTCGCCATCCTGTCGCACCCTATCGCGAGAGCGCGGCGTCGCGGCGACCCTCCCTATGTGCGGGGGAAATCATGTGTTGGGGTCTTATCTTTATTTATGTGGAAAAAGGAGTCACCACCTAGTATTATGGTTACTAGGAAACCTAGACTGGTCTTTCAGAGATTCTAGGGTAAGGGACTGGTTGCATAAAGGGAAGGTTTTAGCACCCCTAGTACGCCCTACCTAAGGTAAGCTGCTTGGTGTTTTTGTTTGCTTATGATTTGCTATGATTTTGATCTTTCAAAGAATATGTTGGTGAATGATGATGGTGTATTATCCTTACCGAATATTTTGGATATTCACCCCTTAGGATTTATTTATCCAAACACCGAACATTGAATAATAGCATACTATCCCCGCCGAATATTTTGGATACTGACCCCTTAAGATTTATTTATCCAAACACCGAACAGTTAATAATAGCATATTATCCCCCCTGAATATTTTGGATAGTGACCTCTTAGGATTTATTTATCCAAAAACCGAACAGTGAATAATATGAATCACCAAAAAAAAGGTTTTTATATTTTTTGGAATATTGGCCAATACCCTTTGGATTTTACAAACATGTTGTAAAATTCAAAAATGCAAGAAGTGATTTTTCTTTGTGAAATCCATGCTAAAACGTGTTTTTTCTTCAAACTCCAAGATAATATATATGTTTTTAAAAAAGGAATTTTTAAAATATGCTAGTGTATTGGTTGTATGCAAGAAAACCACACATTTTATATTTCTCTAAAAAATATATATATTTTTTATTTGCAATTTTCTGTATTTTTTATTTTTTTATTTTTTATTTATGGGTGGGCTGACAGCCCGCCCCACGCTGGGCCGGGCTCGTGGCCCAAATTGATCCCTATTGGGCTGGAGGCCCACTTAATCTTGGACTTGGCTTCCGGCCCATTTATTATCGTGCCGGGCTCTTGGTCCAATAGTCTCGGGCTGGAAGCCCATCCTCTTTAGTGGTCAGGCCGGGCACAAAGCCCGGCCCAACTGACCGCGCGGGGAGTGAATTAATTCACTCCCCGCGCATGCAAAAATGGAGGAGAGGAACAGTAATATGATAGATTTCAGAGTGTAACGAACGACGTACCTATTAACACCGTTGGGTAGAGGAGGTCGACGTGGTTCTTATGGTCGTGGTGGCGTCGGAAATGGTGGTCGGAGTGGACGTCGGAAAGTTGACAGGTGACGTTGCTGTCGTTGGGGCTGTCACCGTTTCTTCAACGGAGAAGATGACTGAGCTGCTGGAGTTGAGGGGAGGCTGTCGTTGATGACAAGGTGGTGCTTGGTGGTTGGAGATGCCGCCGGAGTTGTTGGCGAGAGAGAGAGAGAGGAGGGGGTGGCTGTCTGTTTGTCACAAACCAAGAGGTGTAGAGAGAGAGAGAGCTCGACGCCGAGAGAGATGGGGATAATCATGTTATTTCGTGTGTTTTCTCTTGTTTTTCTTCTTTCTTATTTTGCTAAGAATCTCTGTAAATTTTCAAACTTTTCCCCGCCTGTCTTCACTTGTCTTCTTTCTTCTTGGTTCGGCCTTTTATAGGCAGTGCAAAGGTTACCGTTGAAGCAAAGGTCGCCTATCCCCTGCGACAATAGGTCGACTGGCGGCGACGTGCAGTGATATGGCGGTGGCAGGTGCAGGTGGCTAGTCGGCGACGGGTGCAGTGGCTTGTCAGCGGAACAGGCATGCGTGGTCTGTTACTTTGGGGGTGTAAACGCAATTTGGTCTATCCAATAATAATTATTTTAGGCTTGAATTTGCGCTTTCCTTCATTTCTGGGCACAAAAGAGGTGCGATCAAGCTCTTGAAAGAAAAAAAATCCAAAATTTTACCTTGAGTTTTTCTATCGACACCAACTCCTTTTATTTTTATTTTTATTATTTTTTATTTTCAGGTAGTTTTGGGGAATGACCCAAAATTGGGTTATGACAACTGTGATGTTAATTTTTTCCATGGTGGTTGTATTGTGCAGGATCAGGTGCGGGAATGGTGATCGCGAGGGGGCCTAAAGTGGGATGTCTGAAAGGTTCATTCGGTTTGAAATTTGGGAAGTTGTTAGGATTTGTGGTGAGTGACAAGGGGATAGAAGAGGATCCTAAAAAGTAAAGGCTATTCAAGCCATGCCAATTCCCAAGATAAAAAAAAAACAGCATAGGATGCACCCAAAGATTTGCCAGTTTCCCTCCTTGCACTTTTATGATAGCAAGTTGATGAACGGAGAGCAAATTTCAAACAAATCAGCATCATTTCATGAGATTGGGGTTCTTGACCTTTATTTATTCTATGACATTACGGGCAGCTAGGAGCTTCGCGGTAAAAAATTCAGGTGCATCGTCTCTTATAATGAACGTGAGGCTGAAGCTGCAGTTGAGCTGCTATGATTTTTCAAAAGGAGGTACTCATCCGAGTTTGTTGGTGGTAGAATTGGCATCATAACTCCAAACAAGTGTCATCTCTCACTTCTGCGCTCTCGTTTCTCTAATGCATTTGGATCACCTGTTGTTGCTGATATGGAGTTCAATACTGTTGATGGCTTTCAGGGCTGATAGGTTGATATACTGATACTTTCCACTGTTAGAGCAGCTGATTCAAGTTCATCTATGAATGGATTGAGCTCTAGCAGTATTGGGTTTGTCGCTGATGTAAGACGGATGAATGTTTCCCTGACAAGAGCCAAACTCTCACTTTAGATTTTGGGTAATGCGAGGACCTTGCAGACGAACCGGAACTGGGCAGCTCTAGTAAAGGATGCTAAAGAGAGGAATTTGGTCATCTCAACGAAACAGCCATATGAATCCTTGTTTGAAACAGCTCTTAGAGAGAAAGTATTAATAATCATTCAAGACTGTCTAGGCATGCTGAAAATTCTAGATGGCAGTAGCAAACTAGGCAAACAAAATGAGCAGAAAGTGCACAGGGATAAAAAACTCTATTCGTTCTATGACTCGATGCCTTGAGTTTTTCTACCGACACCAACCCCTTTTATTTTTATTTTTATTATTTTTTATTTTCGGGTAGTTTTGGGGAATGACCCAAAATTGGGTTATGACAACTGTGATGTTAATTTTTCCCATGGTGGTTGTATTGTGCAGGATCAGGTGCGGGAATGGTGATCGCGAGGGGGCCTAAAGTGGGATGTCTTTTTCCTCTATATTTTTCTATTCCTAATATTGTTTCTTTTGCTTATATGGCTACTGCCAATAACAATGAAGTATGACATAACAAATTGGGTCATCCTAATTCTGTTGTCTTAACTCATTTTTTGAAACATGATTTTTTGGGCAATAATACTAATTCTTCCTCATCTTTTGATTGTGCTATTTGTCGTCTTGGTAAAACTAAAACCTTACCTTTTCCTGTGCATGGTAGTCGTGCTTCCATCTCTTTTGAAATTGTCCATACTGATGTTTGGGGGGCAAGTCCTATTACTTCTCATGGACAATATCGTTATTTTGTGACATTTATTGATGATTACAGTCGATTTACTTGGATCTATTTTCTTCGCTCTAAAGATAACGTGTTCTCTGTTTTTCAAAGATTTGTGGCACTTGTCGAGACACAATTCAGTACTTTTATCAAAATCTTACGCTCCGACTTAGGGGGAATACATGTCACATTCCTTTCAAAATTATCTTCAGGAGGGATAATTTCTCAACGCTCTTGCCCTTATATCTCTCAACAAAATGGAGTCGCTGAGCGTAAGAATCGTCATCTCTTAGATGTTGTTCGTACTTTGCTAATTGATTCGTCTATACCTACCAAATTCTAGGTAGAAGCTTTATCTACAACTATTTATTTGATCAATCTCTTGCCTATAGTCACTTTAAATTATAATTCTCCCTATCTTCGTTTATTTAGTATACCTCATGAGTATAAATCAATTCATACTTTTAGGTGTGTTTGTTTTGTCCATCTGCCATCCATTGACCGTCACAAGCTTGTTGCCCAATCTGTCACATGTGCTTTCATGGGATATAGCCCTACTCAGAAAGGATTTATATGTTATGATGCTCATGCAAATAAATTTCGAATCTCCCGGAATATAGTTTTCTTTGAAAATCAATATTTCTTTCAATATGATGTTATGTCTAATTCCCATATTGCCCCTACTGCCCCTCTTCCTCCATTTGATGATGTCCCCCCTTCTATTAAGCGATTTAAACAAGTTATGGTGTATCCAAGATGTCCTCCTCTAGCACCTCTTCCAGACACCACTTCGTCACCTGATTCTCCACTACCAGCACCTCGACGGTCCACTCGGGTTCCACATCCACCAGATAGGTATGGATTTTCTCATACCTCGCTTACTGCCTCTTTCGATACTATTTATGTTCCTCACTCTTATACTCAGGCAGCCACCCAGGCTTGTTGGCAGCAGGCCATGCAAGAAGAAATTCAAGCTCTTCAAGACAATCACACTTGGGATCTTATGACTTATCTGCCTAGAGTCAAAACTATTGGTTGTAAATGGGTATAATCAATCAAACTAAGGCCCATCTCGTAGCTCTTGGGAACCAACAAGAGTATGGTATTGATTATGAAGAGACATTTGCACCAGCGGCTAAAATGACTACTGTACGGACTATTTTGGCACTTGCTACGTCACAGGAGTGGTCTCTTAGACAGATGGATGTGAAAAATGCCTTTCTACATGGAGATTTAAAGGAAGAAATTTATATATGTCTCCACCTCCGGGTATGTTTAATACACCTTCCTCCGAGGTTTGTCGGTTACGCCGATCTTTATATGGTTTGAAACAGGCTCCGCGAGTATGGTTTGATAAATTTCACTCTACTTTTCTTGTCTTCACTTTATTCAGAGTCAGTTTAATTCTTCTTTGTTTCTTCACAAGACATCTGCAGGAATTGTGTTGCTTCTACTCTATGTTGATGATATTGTGATTACTAGATCAGATACAGAATTACTTAAACACTTGCAAAAGCATCTCCAAGACTTTTTTCACATGAAAGATCTTGGTCCCTTGCAGTATTTTCTTGGCCTTGAGGTTCATATTACTTCGACTGGTACATTGTTACATCAGCACAAGTACACAGAGGAAATCATATCATTAGCTAATCTCCAAATGGGTAATTCTGTTCTTACTCCATTGAAGGTCAATTTTAAGCTTTGCCAGGAGGAAGGCGAGCTTCTATCAGATCCATCCTTGTATCGGCAACTAGTTGGGAGTTTGAATTACTTGACGATTACTGATGCGAACCTCGTGATCACGTGGTCACGCAACCCACAACAAAGATTGAAATCTGATCCCGAAAAGCCGAAATAGGTCTGATAGGAGTGTGACACAATGGAAACCTGCCCCAAGGCACCAGAATGACGCCACGAAGCCAGTTAATCTTCGATAAGTCGGATTCAGTTCGTTCAAGAACTGAAGAATGCAAAAATCACTCTCACACATAAACTGAAAAGTTCAGAATTAAAATTAATCAATGGCTGCCGAAATTAGGGTTACATGAGTTTAAATAGTTCTTAAGTAGTAACCCTAATGGACCCCTTATGTGGACTTAAATGAGGTCCACTCAAAACTGACTCAAAATCCTAAATTGAAAGCCCATAACTTAATCCAAGCAAGCCTTGGATCCTAGCAGAAAACAAAGTCTTAATTAAGCCAAAACAAGCCTTGGGGTGTAGCTAACTAACTTAAATGAAGCCCATAAGGTTTATTTATTCTCTTCCATCCAGCCCATCAATCCATGTTTCCAAGTTGTAGTAGGATTCTTTTGTCTCCTTCGTTGTGCTCACTTCATGGCCCAAATAAACCTCGGTTTGACCCCTCCTACACATAGATACTTCAATGGTCCTTACAATTATGACTTGGGTGAAACTTTGAAAACCACGAACCAAACCCCTAATCATGTAATGGGTCCTTGCTGGTGTTTTTGGGCCGGTTCCCATCAATTACTCGTCCTGATATTTCTTTTGCTATGCAGCAGGTTAGTCAATTTATGCAGGCCCCTCGACATCTTTACCTTGCGGCTGTTTGCCGTATTATTCGATATCTGAAGCGTACCTCTTTACGAGGGTTGTTCTTTCCTAAGGAATCTTCCTTACAGTTGGAAGGATATAATGACGTTGATTGGGCTGGTTGTGTAGATACTCGTCGCTCTGTTACCGGATGGTGTATTTTATTGGCAATGCACTCATTTCTTGGAAAAGTTAGAAGGAAGATAGAGTTTCCAAATCCTCCACAAAATCCAAATATCGTACTATGTCTTCCGCCTGCTCTGAAATTACATGGCTTCGTGGGTTATTAGGGGAACTTGGTTTTCCCCAGCTTCATTCCACTCCTCTTCATACTGATAATACCAGTGCGATCGAAATTGCTGCTAATCCAGTATTTCATAAGCGTACAAAACATATTCATGCTGATAATAACAGTTGGCTGTGATGCTCCAATAGCCATAATTGCTCCCTTCACCAACTATCCAGATGAATAAACCAAACCATACATCAATCACTAATAACGAGCAAATTATGTATAGTAGCCTCTTATAGAGAATCCAGCAGGTATGAAGCTTGTGAAAACACTTGCAGTTCCAGGGGGCAGGATGGCATCAAATTGATCCACACCAATCATTCCCAGGTAAGAAAGTGTGAAGTACCTGCAAATAAGTGAACAAGAGCAATGAATAGAGATCGGGAGATATCATGCTAATACTATGCTTGACCCCATTGAAATCAGACCAGCAAGCAGATAAATGTCATGCCTATGAATTTCTGAGAAAAACAAGTGACAAACACAATATAACTTTGTGGCATCAAGGATTATGAACTACAAATAAAGAAAATATGACTAAAGAACTAGTTAGCACAAAACAAGTAACTGGATTATTAGAAATTGCAACAGAACATATCAATTACACCTGCTTAAAGCAAGCATAACAAACTGGACTCACACGGACATGGATTGTCACCCTAGAATTAAAATCTCCACACGTCCTACTTTCAGTTTGCAACAGCTTTATATACACAAATGATTTTGGAAACAAACTGTTTCTAGCAATACGCTTACAAAGGATATTGCACAAGAATTACTAATAAACACTTCAAGCATTAGAAAACAGAAATAGAATAACCCAGTACTCCACAATAAGAAAAACACAACAACAATAACCATGGAACTATAGTCAATATTTGCAAACCTATGAAAAACAACCCTTCCCAACTTTGAGAAATACAGTCAGACAACATCGTTCACTCCTATGAGACTACATTGTTTCTTGAATACCTTAAGTAACCCAACCGATGATTTAGTCAAATGAACACAATTATGATTATGTTGGACTATGCAGAACAAAGTGCTTTTCCATCCACTTTGAAATCACAATTATCCATTTGGAAGTAACATTTTAACCGTAGTCAAGAATCGATCATTATGTTCAAGACTTGCGAAAGAATTAAGATTTGTATGTCTAGGATATTAATAAGACATTGATAAGCTATTATAGTCACATTATGCATCAAAATAAATTGTTGTGGGCAATGTGGATAGCCAACCTGGAACATGGATCACCAAGAATTCCTGATAAACATATCTTGAACAATTAAATAAGAATTAAGGGCATGTATTTAGTGTACCTGTGTCGTATTCTTGAGGTTGCAATCGCTTGGCGCGGGCCTTAACGACTAACTCCTTCCATTTTCTTGACAATGAGTAAATGTCAACCTGATATATGCATCAAAAGAAAAATGATCGAAACCGAATAAGGATTTATAACCCAGAATATCTATAGAACAGTCCACCCAAAACAGATTAACAAGAACCTTATCAACATCTTAAAGCACAGATGTAATCAAGCCACCATCCATAGCCACAACAACTGCAATGCTGACGCTACTATTATATGTAAAGCTATTACCATCTCAACAACTAGAGTTTATTACAGGATGCTTAACCAATGCCAGTGCAGTTGCCTTTGCAAGTAATGCTGTCATCGTCACTCCCTTGGACTTGATCTAGACATTTATGGAAAAGGAAGCATGATGGGAAGGATGAACAAGCAACCAAATGAATTCAGTACAGGACAATCAAAACCTACCTTGTAGATCCCCGTCTTAAATTGCTATATTATTATTGAATCTAAATTACAGAACACTCATAACTTTGGCATTCTTTAGCCATGATGATACCTTCCTTTAGAAAGCATCAAGCATAAACACTAATTACTTGAACAACATATTTGAACAACATATCAAACATGTTAACAGAGTGTTTCCAATGACCTCTTAAAATGTCATTCAACCAACGCATTCCTGTATTGTATGAAACCATACATGGTTCTTTATGGATATAAGTAATATAATATAGGTTTAATGCTCCAGCCGTGCATAAAATTAGTTTTTTATCATCATATTTAACTCTTTTTTTTAATATTTTCTGAAATGGCTAAATACGGTTATAACCCCTAATAAGACAAAAACGATGAATTTGGTACAGGGTTAAAACGGTAATTGATCCTATTTTTTCAATTTTAAATTCGGTGTTTGTCAGGGCGTGAGGCGCGCGCGCCAAACGGTTTTTCGCCTCACGCCCTGTTTAGGTGGCGCATGCGGCGTCATACGGTGACCGAAAATTGGCTACCAGAGTCGATATCGATGCGCCGCCGCGTGGGCTTCCTCCCGCGGTGGGGCGTGTCACCTAAAAATGTCTGTGGATGCAGAGAAGTCGGTTAAAGCGGCCGACCACGTTTCTCTCTCTCCTGCACGTAAATGTGCAGAAGAGTCCCCCATTGTTTGTTGCTTTTCACTTTGGTCCCTCTACTTTTAATTTGGTTTTTGGTCCTGATTTCTGGTATATAAGTTTTGATTTAGTTCGATTGGGTCCTCCGATTTTAATTAATTGAATGTGAAAGTTTCACTTTGGTCCAGCTACTTTCAATTTCCGGATTGGCTATATATAACTCAATTAATTCGGTACACAAGTTCTGATTTTTGCAATTTTGTCCTCTGATTTCAATTGATAATAAATGTAATTTGCATTTCAGCCTTTTGACTTTTAATTTTTTAATTTAATCCCTTTATATTTGATTTTCATTTCAGCCCTTATACTTTTATTTTTTTATATTTTTAGAATAATCCATGCTTTTGTCCATGTATATATAAGTGTATTTAACACAATAATAATAATAATAATAATAATAATAACAACAATAATAATTTAATTATTTTTCGTTCTTACTCTTCTGTTTTTTTTCTTTCTCCCAATAATTTGATAATATTTTTTGTTTTGCCAGTAATAGCAATAATAAAGTTTTTTTTTGTTTTTTTTTAATCTTTTGTTAAAGTTTCTTGGATATTTTTAGTCTTTCATTTATTTTTGTTTCTTTCATTATTAACATAATAGTGATAATAATAATAATAATAATAATAATAATAATAATAATAATAATAATTAAATTGTTTTTCTTGCTTGCTCTTTCTTTAATGTTTTTTTTCCCTCCGGATAATTTGATAATTTTTGTTGTTTTGACAGTAATAGCAATAATAGTGTTTATTTTTTTATTTTGTGTTAAAATTTCTAGGATATTTTTAGTCTTTCATTTATTTTTGTTTCTTCCATTATTAGCATAATAATAATAATAATAATAATAATAATAATAATAATAAGAATAATAATTTAATTATTTCTCTTACTTATTCTTTTGTTAATGTTTTTGAGTTTTTTTTTCTAGGATAATTTAATAATTTTTATTGTTTTTATAGTAAAAGCAATGATATTTTTAGATTTTAAGACTTTGATTTTGCTATTGTTATGATAAGGTGTGTTGAGCAATTTTATTATATGAAATTTTGCATATATAAATATTGTATTTTAATTTTGATCCAGTAAATCCTATAAAAAATGTTCGCTCAACCCGCAACATAGAACATATATTTTTTAAAATTTTCAGATTAAATGATTTTTTCCGGCTAATAATTTTTATTTTTGTTTTATCATCAATTATAATTTTTAATTGTTTTTCTTACTTACTCTGTTGTTAATGTTTTTAAAGATTTTGCCCTTTGGATAATTTGATTATTTTTATTGTTTTGGCTATGATAGCAACGATAATTTTTGTTTTTGTTTTATTCTTTTATTTAATCTGTTGTTGAAGTTTTTAGGATTTTTTTTCTCTTCCATTTTTTCCCTTTCATTATTAACACACAAATAAAATAAATAAATGATAATAATAATAATAATAATTTAATTATTTTTCTTGCTTACTATTTTGTTGATGTTTTTGAAGATTTTTTTCCCTCGGAACAATTTCATCGTTTTTATTGTGTTAAAAGTGATAAAAATGATAATTGTAAGTTTTTATTGTATTTTTTTCTTTTATCTTTTTTACAATTTTTTTAATATTTCATTCATTTATTTATTCTTTCATAATAATAATAATAATAATAATAATATTTTAATTATTTTTCTTGCTTTCTATTTTGTTCATGCTTTTTATGTTTTTTCCATCGGTATAATTTGATAATTTTTATTATTTTTATACTGACGGCAATAATAATTTTAGATGTTAAGACTCCTATGTTGCTATTGTTATAACATTTTAAATTAATATTGCATCCTTTTCCCCTTTATTTTTTTCTTATTTTTATTTCCTCTTTGTATTAAATGATTTTTATAATTTTACTATCTGCACAATAATGATTTCAATAATTATTTTTTTTCCTAATAAAAATATTTTCATCTTTTTTCTAATGTTTGTTCGCACTCTTTTGTGATCGTTTATGATGCAATACTATATTCTAAAAGATGTAATCTATGCTTGCGTAACAAACTAAACTCAAAATTTCATACATTTTATCTCCTAATCTATAACTTTTATTTACTTATATGATATAAATTTATCGTTGTAGATTTAATGATGTTATTATATACACGGTAATACCCGCGGCAACACGCGGGGCAATTAGCTAGTAATATACTATAACATGTCTATAATTATAAGTTGGGATGTATGCATGAAAGTGAATCAGATGAACCCCCCCTTGCCAATTAACATTTCACTTCTCTTAAACCTGAACCAAACACAACCTGATAGTCATGCATAAGAATAACAATGTGACAGTTGATAAAAACACCTTTTCAAAATAAATTCTCCGTTTGCTTCAGAGCATCTCCAGCGGGGAGTGCCATTTTGGAGAGGCAAATCTCCAAAATGGCACTTTGAATAGTATAAAAATGGCATTTTTGTTAATGTGTGTTCCAGTAGTAAAATCCATTTTGAAGAGCCATTTATTTTTATATTATTTTAAATATAGTACACTTATTTTATATGTAGTTTAATTATACAATTAATAGAAATAAGTTATATAATTAAATAATCATTTTAAAAAACCCTCCAACAATATAATTATTAATTTTGTATATAATTTTTTATTCTTGTTGAGATATTTTTAAATAAAAATAAAAATAAATATTTTTGATATAGTTACATTATTTTCTAATATATATATTGCATTATTTATAATATATATTGCATTATTTATAATATATTTTATGTTTTGCATGAGCTGCTATAAATAGCAGCTCATGCAGGGCAAGGTTGTCAAAATCACGATTTTGACACGAATCGGAAAGCCATTCTAAAACTCGGATCGTAAGATCAGATCGTAAAATCGTAAAATCATACCTGAATTTTTCCGTACCAAAATCGTAAAATCACAGCTAAAATCGTGGAGGTAGAAAAATCATAAAATCGTAAGTAAAATATTTCCGAATATAATATAACATAATTATGGCCATAAAACTTCATTAGTTAAGATTCATGCATGATTCAAAATAATTAAAAAATACATTACAAAACAATTATGTTCATAGAATTTCATTAGGTAAAAATTAACAAACTAAAAATAAATATTTTGTTGATGTGATATATAAATTACAATCAGTCTCATGACCGTCATTTTTCTCGTTATTTTTAATACATTCATCAAAAACATTATTATTGAAAGGATTACCAGTACTAATACTTGTATCTACATCGATATTGCTAGTACTAGCTCCAACTCCAACAAATTATTTCAACATCAGGACATGAAAATGATTTAAAAACATCAAAAAAATTTAAATAGTGTATATATGATTTTTTTGTTGATGTGTTCACCAATGATAAAAACTATTTTGGAGAACCATTTTTTATTTTATTTTAAATAAAGTTCAATTATTTTATATATAGTTTAATTATACAATTAATTATATAATTATATAATTAAATAATTACTTTTGAAAAACCCTCCAACAATAAAAATATTATTTTTAATTTTATTTAAATTAAAAAAATGAATTTAAATATAATTAAAAGACCCACAATATTTGAGATTTGAAATTTAAACTACTTATTTTATGTTTTTCAAGTAATTGTATATTTTTTTTATGATTGTTGTATTTGAAATTAATTAATGTTATTTATTATCTTAAATTAATAGATTTTTTAAAAAATTATTTTTTATACTAATTATTATTATTATTATAAACCTCCATATTATTATTATTATTATTATTATTATTATTATTATTATTATTATTATCATAACCCCTCCCCCGTATAAATTATTATTATTATTAATAATTTATAACAACCCCTCCCCCGTATATATTATTATTATTATTATTAATTTATAACAAGCCCCCCTAGTAGAAACCTCCTGTCCTCCTTTTTTTTATTATTATTATAATAACTACTAGTATAACAGGGTTAACTAACCCTCAATTTCTAATTCTCTTCTCTCAAGCCGCCGCACCCTCATCCTCTTCTCCCTCATCCTCTTCTCCTTTACTCTCTTCCTCTTCATCCTCTTTAATGGCTATGAAAAAGAAAGATTGAAACTTGAAGAGCGAAGTGAAGGCCGAACACTGAAGAGAAGAGAGGATTTTGATTTGAGAATTGAGTTGCAAATGAAATATGTAAATGAAAGAAACAAAAAATTGAAAACAAAAACAAAATATTTGGGGGGGAGATGATTTGGGGGTGACCGGGTGACCGTGAGAGACTGAGATGAGAGCTTTGAAGAGCAGTGATTTTGTGTTTCTGAAATGAAAAAATGAAATTGAAGGAAGAATTTGCCAGTTCGCCCGTGTAATTTGGGAGGCACAGTAGAATTTGATGAACTCGTAAAATCGGACCGATCCGGTCCGATTTTACGAGTCGACCCGATTTTGACCGGGTTTGACCGGTTTCGATTTTTGAGTCCGGTCCAACCAGGTTTGCTGAGCCAACTCGCAAACTCGTACGAGTTTGCGAGTTGGCTCGCGAGTTTGATTACCATGATGCAGGGGGAGGTATTTTTACCTCCCCTTTTGACACTCCCGCTGGAGTATCAAAAACTAAACAAAAAAGACAAACAATTCATTTTTTATTTTTAGCTTTCCATATGCCTCTTGCCGCTGCGGATGCTCTCAGAAGCTATCCTTGAAAACTAAACACCCCAACATCATTCCCAGCAGCCGCTTTCTACACTTGATCTATCTCATGACGGAAAGCAACAGTTTTAAGATAAGCCTGCATTTGAAGCTCAGAGAATTTTTCAGGCACCTAGATAAATATGAAATGAGCAAATAAGAAATATGCACACATTTTGATGGGAGACATGCATCCCTATGATATGATAAATAATTTGTATCAAGCACACCACCTTTTGTAACTCCTAGTATAGTCACCAAGCACATGGTAAATATGAAATCAATCAACATCAGAAATAACGAAGTGATACAAAACATGAAAACTCTTAATCAAGAGCGATGCATTCAAGAACTGATCTTCTTGACTTTTTGATACCTTTGTCTGTTTTCAGCAATCAATTTCTCTCTCATCTACAAAATAGGAGATGGACAACTAAAATCACAACAAAAGCAATGTGGTGGAGAAAGCTGAAACATTTTATCTCATATGAAATCAAAACTAGTATACACCAACATTTACCTGGACCAGAAGATCAAGTTGCATTGACGGTGGCAGAGCTGCTAAGACAGCAGGATCAGCCTTCCCATGTGGCTGCAAAATGGATCACACTCAACTGTAAAGTTAAAAAATGGACAAAGTTGCAAGCATAGGAGCAAATAAATTCTAGAAAGAATAGAGTCTGCTTCTGGAAGAATAGTCCTAGGAGAGCAACCACACATAGCATATACCACTAAATTTCCTATTTCAAGTATTAACTAGAAAAAGATAAACCAATAAAGAAAGCATCAATGCATCCCTGGTTTATAGGCACTTGAACTTTGTTCCTGATATGGACTAGTTCTCACACTTCAAAGAAAAATAGAAAAGCATAAAAACTACAATCTGCATGAACTCTCATTACAACAATAATTCCATGTATCAAAGTTGTGCATACTTACCAGTATCATCTCTTCATCAACATCACTGCCTTCCTCCTCAACCACCATAGATGCTGCCAATCTAAACTCAACACAATCAACAGATTAAACCAGAATTGGAAAGAGCATAGTATGAAAGCTAGACAGACAGCTTACATTTCATCTAACTTCTCCTGATTGCAACTCTTTGCTGCCACGTGATCTCTTCCCATATTGATCCCTTCAATGTCAGTATGATCGGGCAAATTTCCTTGCCCTTTGTGTTATTCTTGTGCTTCTCACTCTAGTTCTCAAACTTCAATGAAAAATTAAACGCTTAGCATCATTTCAAAGTACAATTCAGACAAAAACAAACACAACACAGTGAACGCAGACTCTTAGCAAGCACAATGAGCACGCATTTTTGGCAACTTGGTACACGTCATGTTAAGATAAATCTCAATGTGCAATTAGGCATTCAAGAACTGAGCTGCTTGTCCTGACAACTTTTCCCTTTTCTGCAAATGATCTCTCTCTCATCTACCTAAGAGACCTAATTAACGGGCAGAGGAACAAAACTAACATGGTGAACAAAGATGGAATGAACAGCCCATCTGATTAAGAAACCATACCAGAAGATCAAGTTGCATTAATTGGGGCAAAGAAGCTAAGACAGCTGGGTCTTCAAAATAATATTTAGTGAAGAATGGTTGAATGGCTGGCAGCTTTAAGAGCAGTCTTCACTTCTTAAAGAAGAATGTCCTGATAGAACAAAATTACAGGGTTTAAACTTGCAAAACAAAAGAAGTCAAGAAATGGACAGATACAATTGCACTTGTTAACACAAAATCAAGAGAACTTTTTTACTCATGTCCATTTCTTTACCAAATTCATCTCTATCTCCATCTCTATCCCTGTCCTCCACTGCAGCAGCAGCAGATGTGGATGCATTGTTATTTAAGCTCCCACATTCCTCAACAGCAATGGACGCTGCAAGCCTAAATCAACACAACATTGAAACAATCATCAAAAGTTGTTCTCCAAGCAAAGAAAAAAACCACAAAAAAGGTAAACATGCATACATTCCAACAAGCTTTTCGGGCACACGTTTATTCTCTTCCAAAATCTTCGTTTGCTTGCCCTTCTTATTAGTAGCATTCTGGTTCTCAAGATCCTTTGCCAGTTCTTTCAGCCTCATTGACTTCAGCTGTGTTATAAAAAAATCAAATTTCAAAAACTTGGCACCCATTAGATTATGATGATGATGATAAGAGCACACAGACCTTGGACTCCCATTTTGTTTCTCTTCGTTTCCTCAGCCTCTGTTTCAACCACTCTTCCCCCTCTTTTCTTCCCCAATTCTTCACTTTTCTTCTTGTTAATTCTCCACCCGATTGTGCTCCTCCCCTTTAGTACTCCAAGGCTTATATAGGTTTACTAATTTTAGGTGTTTACTCCTAGTTTCATGAAGTAAAAATCTAAAATTCTCCCCCCCTACTTCTTCATGTTAACAGTTGGCCATAGGTGAGAGAAGGGATGGGTATTTATAGTCCCATCTCTTCATTCCATTTTGGCCCCATCTTTCCTCCTTTTTTTTTTCTTCTTATTTCAGCCCCTTTTGTTTCTTCTCTTCTTTTTTTTTTTTGCATAAATTTCGTATTATAACAACATTTTGAATTATTATAAACCTCACCCTCTTTGTATTCTTTATTCTTGGGCTTCACAAAAAACATCTAAATACTCATTTTATCTTAGTTAACATGAATCAAAGCTCAAAAGCCTCTTGTAAACCAACAAATTATAGTAAATAATGTTTAACAAATCATAACTACACGTAAAAAGAATATAGGGATAGAGAAAAGAAAAAAACCAGAACACGACAAAAAAAACTCAAATTAAACAAGACAACTCTGTACTTTTAACCTAAAAGATAATGAACAAAGGACCAAGTAAAGATGCACCAATGAAAGAGAAGGCAACAATTATGAAAGTAGAAAAATTAAATTTTTGTAGACAAGTTTACTTACGAAGCTAAAAAATTGCAACTATTAGCAGAAAATACATTAAGTCAAAGCCTTAAAAAATGACGAGAAAGACGATTGAAAAGAAAAGAAAAGAAAAGAAAACGTGAGCTCTTAGACTAAATGTGAATCAATTAAAATCAATCAAGTAAGAAGATAATAAATGGAGGAACATGACATCAAGAAGTTTAGGCAATATCTATCATCATCCTAGAGATTGGAATTTTTTTTGTTGAAGTGACAAGATATTGATCGGAAAAGAACACCTATCAAAAACAAAAGAGTGAGTTTAGAGAGAAGCAACAATAAAAATCTAAACTAAAAGGGGCAAGATCAAGGAAAACAAAAGAATCCACTCATCAGGTCAGTCCAAGCTTTAAAACATGCCCACACTACTCGTTAGAATGTGAACTCTCAAGATAAATTCTACATATTCACAACAAATAACCTAGGAGATCATGATTTTATAACCTTCGAAATGAAGATTTTCTTTTCTTTTAAAAAAAATAATACTCATTTCATCCTCCTAAATATAAATCTAAGCTCAAAAACCACTTGTAAACCAACAAATCACAGTAGCTAGTGTTTGACTTAGCAGAACTACACACAAAAAGAATATTGGGTCAGAGAAAAGAAGGAGAAAAAGATATCAAATAACATAGGAAAGAGAAAAAAAGAGCAAGTAGTTTAAAGAATATTCTAAAAAGACCACTTTATAATGAGACAACTAATGTTTCCCCCCCAAAAAAGATGGACGAATAACCGAGCAAGAGTGATGGTTTTACCATCTTTTACAATGGTATACCTATTTTTAACCCCATCATGAATTGCCTTCCTGTCATATTGCCAAGGCCTCCCCAACAAGATGTGACTTGCTTGCATTGGTACCACATCGCACAAAACTTCATCAATATATTTCCCAATCAAAAATGGAATCACAACCTGTTTAGTCACTTTCACTTCTCCACTATCATTCAGCCATTGCAATCTATACGGTTTCACATGTTTAACAGTACTCAAATGTAGTTTACTCACAAGTGTGGTACTGCAAACATTAACGCAACTTCCACTATCAATAATTAAACCACACACCTTGCTTTGTACGTAACAGCGCGTATGGAAGATATTCTCTCTTTGTTGATTAGATTCATCTTCCTTGACTTGAACCTGAAGTGTGCGCCTTATAACCAAGGACCCCGCAACCAGTAATGCTAACTCATCCTCATCAATATCCTCCAATGGTGGCATGCCTTCGCAATCAGATCGGTCACTTTCAGATTCCATATCACCATCATCTCTAATCATCATTATTCTCTTGTTTGGACACTCGGAAGCATAATGTCCATGCCCTTGACACCTGAAACATTTAACATCACGAGTACGTTTAGGCTGAGTTTCAGATTTACCTCTGGCACCGGTAGGGACATCAGCTTTAGCCGTTGTTCGTGCAGTTTTAGAAGGAACAAAGGATTTTGGCTGGACAGTACCCTCTCTCTTCAGATTCGTCTTCCAAGATGATGAAGAACCCGAATTAAATCCTGGCCGAACATGTCCCTTCCTGAGTTGTCTCTCCACCTTCGTAGCCATGTGAACCATGTCCTCTAGCTCCACATAGTGCTGTAGCTCAACCACATTGGCAATGTCACGATTCAACCCATTAAGAAACCTAGCCATGGTGGCTTCTCTATCCTCAACAACATTGGCTCGAATCATTGCTATCTCCATCTCTTTGTGATATTCATCTACTGTCTTATAACCTTGATTCAGACCTTGGAGCTACAGGTATAGGTCTCTATAATAGTGGTTTGGCACAAATCGTCTCCTCATTAACACTTTCATCTCCCCCCAACTCTGAACGGGTCGCTCCCCATTCCTCCTCCTACTGATTACAATCTGATCCCACCAAATCATTGCATACGTTGTAAACTCAATCATCACCAATTTTACCTTTTTTTGTTCAGGACAGCTATGACAATCAAAAATCCAATCTACTTTTTTCTCCCACTCCAAATAAGCCTCGGGATCATTTTTACCTTCGAAGTTAGGAATTTTCAGTTTGATTTTGTCCCCATCCATATCTTCATAATTCCCCATGCCACGGAAATTCACATTCCTCCTGGCTCTGTTCGGTCCAGACCTGATTCCTTGGCCAACAGATGCAAAATCATAGTCATCTTCCTTCACATCTGCATTTTCATCAACACTCTTCAAAATCAGATTTGTTATTCCGTACAGCCATACGGACCGTATTTCCTCGGCGATCAGCCCCACTATTCTGTTGCTTTATCGAATTCACCTCATCTTTCAGATCTTTGCATGTCCTAGACAACAGCTCAAGTTGCTGACCCATGGCTCGTAATTGGAACACTACGTCAGCGTTTTGTGTGTCTGATTCGTTGTTTTCAGACATCCTTTGAATCTGCAAAATTTGGTTAGTAGCAATATATATATATATATATATATATATATATATATCCTCACAACTCTCGTGTATCACACAACAAAATCTAGGCTTTCACTCTAATAAGCTCACTACGCCTTTTACCTCACAACTCTCGTGTATCACACAAACAAAATCAAGGCTTTTCACTCTAATAAGCTCACTACGCCTTTTACCTCACAACTTGCTTTCTTTTGGTTCTTTTGGAACTAAAATCAACAAATCAAAGTCAGTAGCATTCGCAGCGCACTCTAATTATGATTTTCAGACTCAAGAAGCAATAAAAATACTGAAAACAAAGCAAAACAAAACTACGATTACGATTTCGCGAGTAGCAATGCAAATTCGTACGAACTATTGACGATACGAAGACACGAAATAAAGGAGAAGCAAATACTAGTGACAACAATTACTTGACTCCTAGATTCCCAAAATAGAATAAAAAAACGAATTGGACAAAAATAAACAGCAGGGATCACTTTTTTTTTTTACGTAACAGAATTGGAACCCAGACTAAACGACCTCGAAATAACCTCAAATTCAATATTTAGTATTTCAATACCAAACTAAAAATAACTCTCAAATTATAAGTCGTTGTCGTACTTCTAGATACTCAACCCCTTGTGTGATCAATTTGCGGCAGAAATGAACCTCCAATTGAAAAGTCTAGTATATGATATCGAAATAAGCTCAAATATAATATATCATGCGATATCAACCCCAGGACACTGAATGTAAGGTTTCAACAGATTCTGAAGCGTTTGTCTAAGGGTTCACTAAGGTAGTGTTTCTGCGGCAGAAATGAATCTCGAAAAACAACCTCAAGAAATCAATATTAGAATAAGCCCAAATTTGACCTATGATCGCATATCAACCCCAATAGACGGAATATGAATTTTCAATGGATTCCGATGTGCTTTGCTAATGTATCCCCAGAGTAGTGTTTTTTGCGGCAAGATTTCAATGATTCTTCAAATTGCAACTAATGCCTCTATATCTCTTTCTTTTCTTTTCTTTTCGTTTTTTTTTGTCTTAATATACTGAAATGAAGAGACAGAAAACGATGTAATGGAACCTCTTGTTTTTTTTTTTATTAGATGACGCTGACACGAAGAAGAAGAAGATGAACACAAACACTGGAAACTTCAAGGAACACTAAAAAAAAAAGCACTAAAGTAACAGAATGATATGACCTTGTTTCGGAGCCTAGCTCTGATACCACCTGATGCGAACCTCGTGATCACGTGGTCACGCAACCCACAACCAAGAATGAGATCTGATCGCGGAAAGCCGAAATAGGTCTCATAGGAGTGTGACATAATGGAAACCTGCCCCAAGGCACCAGCACTATTGGAATGAGTAGAATGACGCCACGAAGCTAGTTAATCTTCGATAAGTCGGATTCAGTTCGTTCAAGAACTGAAGAATGCAAGAATCACTCTCACACATAAACTGAAAAGTTCAGAATTAAAATCAATGGCTGCCGAAATTAGGGTTACATGAGTTTAAATAGTTCTTAAAAAGTAACCCAAATTTTATTTTCGACAACATGTCATCCTCAAACAGATGGGCAAACTGAGGTAGTCAATAGAACATTATCCCAACTTTTGCGTGTTGTAATACAAAAGAATTTGAAAAGTTGGGAAGAATGTTTGCCTTTTGTTGAGTTTGCTTATAATAGAACTGTGCATTCGACCACTAGTTTTTCTTCTTTTGAAATTTTTTATGGTTTTAATCCACTAACTCCTATGGACTTAATTCCTTTACCTTGTGAAGAAAGGGTAAGTTTAGATGGTGAACAGAAGGCAAAGATGGTGAGACAACTTCATGAAGGAGTTCGACTGCAAATAGAGAAAAAGAACAGACTTTACACTTCTAAAGAAAATAAGGGACGTAAATTGGTTGTCTTCCACCCCGGTGATTGGGTTTGGGTGCACATGCGAAAGGAACGATTTCCTAACCAAAGGAAATCAAAATTACAGCCTAGTGGTGATGGTCCATTTCAAGTTTTGGAGAGAATAAATGACAACGCATACAAAATTAATCTTCCTGGTGAGTATAGTGTTAGTGCTACCTTTAATGTTGCTGATCTTACGTTGTTTGACACAGATAAAACTTACCAAAAGCCGAATCGGTACCATACAATTCCTTTCGCATTATAAATCTCAGCAAAGTCAGAATCGGTACCATACAATTCCTTCACGTATTCAAAGCCTAGCAATCTAGTATTCATGGTCTGTAAAAGAACATACCTGCGAGAAAGTGCATCGGCTACGATGTTCTCTTTGCCTTGCTTATACTTGATCACGTAAGGAAAAGTTTCAATGAATTCAACCCATTTTGCATGTCTTCTATTCAACTTACCTTGTCCTTTCAGATGTTTCAAGGACTCATGATCCGAATGGATTACAAACTCTTTCGGCCACAAGTAATGCTGCCATGTCTCAAGTGCTCTTACCAAGGCATAGAGTTCTTTGTTGTAAGTGGGATAGTTCAAGGTCGCTCCACTTAACTTCTCACTGAAATACGCGATAGGTCTCCGATCCTGCATCAAAACAGCACCTATTCCCATTCCACACGCATCACACTCTATTTCAAAGGCTTTTGTAAAGTCAGGTAAAGCCAAAACTGATGCAGAACATAATTTGTCTTTCACAAGAACAAAAGCCAATTCTTGTTCCTCCCCCCATTTAAACCCAACTGACTTTTTAACAACTTCATTCAAGGGTGCATCTATTGTACTAAAATCTTTCACAAAACACCTGTAAAAACTAGCTAACCCATGAAAACTCCTTACCTCACTTACCGATTTGGGTGTAGGCCACTCCCGGATGGCCTTAACTTTCTCCTCGTCCATCTCGATACCCTGTGCAGTTACAACATAGCCAAGAAACACAATTTTCTCCATGTAGAAGGCACACTTTTTAAGATTAGCATACAATTTCTCACTACGCAACACACTAAGTACATTACGCAAATGATCAACATGCTCAGTTAAGTTCTTGCCATAGATCAGAATGTCATCAAAATACACAACCACAAACTTACCTATGAATGCACGCAACACATGATTCATTAAACGCATAAACGTACTTGGTGCAGTTGTAAGTCCAAACGGCATTACTAACCATTCATATAAACCATACTTAGTCTTAAATGCAGTTTTCCACTCATCACCCTCTTTCATCCTAATCTGATGGTACCCACTTTTCAAGTCAATTTTAGAGAAAATGCAAGATCCATGTAACTCATCTAACATGTCATCAAGCCTAGGAATAGGGTGTCTATACTTTACCGTTATGTTGTTGATAGCTCGGCAATCAACACACATCCTCCATGTTCCATCCTTCTTCGGCACAAGTAGCACGGGTACGGCACTGAGGCTCATATTCTCCCGAATGTAGCCCTTTTCCATCAGATCATCAACTTGTCTTTGAAGCTCTTTCGTCTCCTCGGGATTGCTTCTATATGCTGGTCGGTTAGGAATTGAAGCTCCGGGTACGAAATCAATCCGATGCTCTATTCCCCGCAATGGTGGTAATCCACTTGGAGTATCGTCGGGAAACACATCATCAAACTCCTCCAACAAAGAAATAGCAACACTAGGCACAATATGATCAAGATCATTAGTATTATTTTTTGTATTTGGATTAGTGTCTGATTGGGTTGTAGTGGTTTGGGTTCTGGCCGAATCTGATGGTCTTCTCTCCCCTTGGTCTTCACTCCCCATTGCCTTATGCTCACGTTTTAGCTTTATCGGATCATCATACACTTGTTTGGGTGTAAGAGGTACAAGAGTGATGGTTTTACCATCTTTTACAATGGTATACCTATTCTTAACCCCATCATGAATTGCCTTCCTGTCATATTACCAAGGCCTCCCCAACAAGATGTGACTTGCTTGCATTGGTACCACATCGCACAGAACTTCATCAATATATTTCCCAATCGAAAATGGAACCACAACTTGTTTAGTCACTTCACTTCTCCACTATCATTCAGCCATTGCAATCTATATAGTTTCGCATGTTTAACAGTACTCAAATGTAGTTTACTCACAAGTGTGGTACTGCAAACATTAACGCAACTTCCACTATCAATAATTAAACCACACACCTTGCTTTGTATGTAACAGTGCGTATGGAAGATATTCTCTCTTTGTTGATTAGATTCAACTTCCTGGACTTGAACCTGAAGTGTGAGCCTTATAACCAAGGACCCCGCAATTGGTAATGCTAACTCATCCTCATCAATATCCTCCAATGGTGGCATGCCTTCAGAGTGTCCAAACAAGAGAATTATGATGATTATAGATAATGGTGATTTGGAATCCAAAGGTCATAGATCTTACTGAGAAGGCATGACACAATTGGAGGATAGTGATGGGGATGAGTTAGCAATACAGGTTGAGGAGCCCTTCGTTATAAGACGCACACTTCAGGTTCTAGTCAAGGGAAACGGAAACTAATCATCAAAGGGAGATAATCTTCTATACGGGTTGTTATGTACAAGCAAGGTGTGTTGTTTAATTATAGATAGTGGAAGTTGTGTTAATGTTTGTCGTATTACCATTGTTAGTAAATTGAATTTTTGTACTATTAAGCATGTTAAACCATGTAGATTGCAATGATTGAATGATAGTGGTGAAGTGAAATTGAATAAATAGGTTGTGGCTCCATTTTTTATTGGTAAATATGTTGATGAAGTTCTTTGCGACAGGGTACTAATGCAAGCAAGTCACATCTTCTTGGGGAGACCATGACAATATGATAGGAAGACACTTCATGAAAGGGTTAAAAATAGGTATTCCATTGTAAAAGATGGTAAAACTATCATTCTTGTACGCTTTACACCCCAACAGGTGTATGATGATAAAAGAAAACTAAAAAGTGAGCATAAGGCAATGGGGAGAGAAAATCAAGGTGAGGAATAAGGGGGAGAAGACCATCAGATTCAGCTAGAACTCAAACAATTACAACCCATTCGGCCAACACTCCAAACAAATCAGATCATTTAACCACAACTCAAAAACACCCAAATCTGGCTGAGAGTGTAGGTAAGATAAGAGGAGTGAGGAATGTCAGGAAGGGTAATGTGTTGCGTAGTGAGAAATTTTATGCTAATCTTAAAAAAGTGTGCCTTTTACATGGAGAAAATTGTGTTTCTTGGCTACGTCTTAACTGCACATGGTATCGAGATGTATAAGGAGAAAGTGAAGGCCATCCAGAATGGGCCTACACCCAAATCGATTAGTGAGGTAAGGAGTTTTCATCTAAAGATTTTTTACTTAGATGACGGAGAATTAGAAGATGGACACAAACAATGAAAAACTTTAAAGAACACTAAAAAAACAAAAATAACAGAAGGATATGACCTTGTTTAGGAGCCTAGCTCTGATACCACAAAGTCTATCACCGTATATGCGCAATGAAACCATATAATCTTTGATAAGTCAATTCAGTTTGTTCAAGAACTGAAGAATGCAAGAATCACTCTCACATGTTAAAACTAAAAAAATTCAAAAGTAATATTCATCAAAGGCTGCCAAAATTTAGCTTACATGAGTTTATATAGTTCTTGAAAAACTAACCCTAATGGACCCTTATGTGGACTTAAATGAGGTCCACTTAAAACTGATCCAAAACCCTAAATTAAAAGGTCCATAACTTAATCCAAAACAAGCCTTGAATCCCAGTTGAAAACAAAGTATTAATTAAAATAAAGCCTTGGGCTATAGCTAACAAAATAAAATAAAACCCATAATATTAAATCCATGTTCTGCCATGAGAAGAGAAGGAAGAAAAATATTATAGAATTGATTCAAGACTTATTTATAGCCTTCCATGTAGCCCCTGAATCTTAGAAAAAAAGGAAAAGGTAGTCATCAATGTTATTTCCAATTTGTAGTAGGATTCTTTTTTTCCCCTTTATTGTCCTCATTTCATGGCCCAAATAAGGTTGTATTGGACCCCTCTTGCACATAGATAAGATGTACTAGGATCTGCTCTTGATACTCTAATGGACCTTGCATTTCTGACTTGGCTGTAACCTTCAAAACCAAGTCATTGGACCATTTACAACATGTAATGGGTCCTTGCTGGTGTTTCCGGACTGGTACACATGGATTGGCGCCACCCATTTACTGTCTGTGATGGGGTAAATGACTCCTGCATCTAATAGTTTCAAAATTTCAGCTTTCACGACCTCCATCATGGGTGGGTTCAACCTCCTTTGCATTTCTCTTGTTGGTTTTGTATCATCCTCCAATAATATATGATGCATACACATTGAGGGACTAATCCCTTGATGTCGGCTAAAGTCCATCCAATGGCCGTTTTGTGATCACACAACAACTTCACAAGTTTTTCCTCTTGCGCACTGGTCAAACCTTTTGCTATGATAACAGGAAGTGTATTGTTGTCGCCAATGAATGCATACTTCAAATTATCAGGCAAAGGTTTCAATTCTAACTTGGGAGCTTGTAAAATAGATGGCAAAAGCTTTTTATGTGAAAGTACTAAATCAACAAAGACATTACCATGGGGAATGGTTTGCAAAGCTTGCAAAGCCAGTGCTGCTTCGTGCATGTTTTGGGGAACACATGTGTGCCTCTCCATCTCCTCCAATTGGGTAAAATAATAGTCATAGCTCAAAGCTACACTTAATCTATCCACACAATCAAAATCACAAACTTACTGCACACACTTATCAACTTTGTCACAAAATATGATAGAATAAAGATTGCTATAAGGATATTTCATTGCATCATGAAAATTAAATTCAATCTTTTCATCGCCGACCTCCATAGACAAAGTATCCTTACCACAATCAATCTTTGTATTGGCAGTTTTTAAGAACGGTCTCCCAAACAATATAGGAGTACTGGAATCACAAGAATTATGCTCCATATCAAGAATATAAAAGTCACATGGAATCCATACTTCTTATTCACAAATTACTATTCATTAAATGGGGGTTTGAATCCAAAAGTGTTGGTGCCTCGATACAAGTTATCTTTGTGTCACACTCTTATCAAACCTAATTTACTTGGCTTTTCGGGAATTAGTGTCTTTACGTGTGGGTTGCTTGACCACGTGTTCAAGAGATTCGTGTCATTTGGTATCAGAGCTTAGATCCATTAATGAGGTTAAT
>JAJQXV010000074.1:0-29043 GCA_025169955.1 Salix arbutifolia
TAAACACAATAAACAAGGGATCACTTTTTTTCTTTTTAGAATTGAGCAGAATCTAAACTCTTACGCAATTTTTACGTAACAGAATTGGAACCCAGGCTAAACAACCTCGAAATAACCTCAAATTCAATATTTAGTATTTCAATACCAAACTAAAACCAACTCTCAAATTATAGGTCGTTGTCATACTTCTAGATACTCAACCCCTTGTGTGATCAACTTGCGGCAGAAATGAACATCCAATTGAAAACTCTAGTATATGAAATAGAAAAAGGCTCAAATATAATATATCATGCGATATCAACCCCAAGACACAGAATGTAAAGTTTCAATTGATTCTGAAGTGTTTGTCTAAGGGTTCACTAAGGTAGTGTTTCTGCGGCAGAAATGAATCTCGAAAAACAACCTCAAGAAATCAATATTAGAATAAGCCCAAATTTGACCTCTGATCTCATCTCAACCCCAATAGACGGAATATGAAGTTTCAATTGATTCCCATGTGCTTTGCTTACGTTTCCCCAGAGTAATGTTTTCTGCGGCAAGATTTCAATGATTCTTCAGATTTCAACTAATCCCTCTATCTCTCTTTCTTTTCTTTTCTGTTTTTTTTCTTCATATACTGAAATGAAGAGACAGAAAACGATGAAATGGAACCACTCTTTTTTTTTTTTATTAACACAATGAACAAGGAGATGAACACAAACACCGGAAAACTTCAAGGAACACTAGAAAAAAAAAAGCATTGGACAAAGATAAACATCAGGGATCACTTTTTTTCTTTTTAGAATTGAGCAGAATCTAAACTCTTACGCAATTTTTACGTAACAGAATTGGAACCCAGGCTAAACAACCTCGAAATAACCTCAAATTCAATATTTAGTATTTCAATACCAAACTAAAACCAACTCTCAAATTATAGGTCGTTGTCATACTTCTAGATACTCAACCCCTTGTGTGATCAACTTGCGGCAGAAATGAACATCCAATTGAAAACTCTAGTATATGAAATAGAAAAGGCTCAAATATAATATATCATGCGATATCAACCCCAAGACACAGAATGTAAAGTTTCAATTGATTCTGAAGTGTTTGTCTAAGGGTTCACTAAGGTAGTGTTTCTGCGGCAGAAATGAATCTCGAAAAACAACCTCAAGAAATCAATATTAGAATAAGCCCAAATTTGACCTCTGATCTCATCTCAACCCCAATAGACGGAATATGAAGTTTCAATTGATTCCCATGTGCTTTGCTTACGTTTCCCCAGAGTAATGTTTTCTGCGGCAAGATTTCAATGATTCTTCAGATTTCAACTAATCCCTCTATCTCTCTTTCTTTTCTTTTCTGTTTTTTTTCTTCATATACTGAAATGAAGAGACAGAAAACGATGAAATGGAACCACTCTTTTTTTTTTTTATTAACACAATGAACAAGGAGATGAACACAAACACTGGAAAACTTCAAGGAACACTAGAAAAAAAAAAGCATTGGACAAAGATAAACATCAGGGATCACTTTTTTTCTTTTTAGAATTGAGCAGAATCTAAACTCTTACGCAATTTTTACGTAACAGAATTGGAACCCAGGCTAAACAACCTCGAAATAACCTCAAATTCAATATTTAGTATTTCAATACCAAACTAAAACCAACTCTCAAATTATAGGTCGTTGTCATACTTCTAGATACTCAACCCCTTGTGTGATCAACTTGCGGCAGAAATGAACATCCAATTGAAAACTCTAGTATATGAAATAGAAAAAGGCTCAAATATAATATATCATGCGATATCAACCCCAAGACACAGAATGTAAAGTTTCAATTGATTCTGAAGTGTTTGTCTAAGGGTTCACTAAGGTAGTGTTTCTGCGGCAGAAATGAATCTCGAAAAACAACCTCAAGAAATCAATATTAGAATAAGCCCAAATTTGACCTCTGATCTCATCTCAACCCCAATAGACGGAATATGAAGTTTCAATTGATTCCCATGTGCTTTGCTTACGTTTCCCCAGAGTAATGTTTTCTGCGGCAAGATTTCAATGATTCTTCAGATTTCAACTAATCCCTCTATCTCTCTTTCTTTTCTTTTCTGTTTTTTTTCTTCATATACTGAAATGAAGAGACAGAAAACGATGAAATGGAACCACTCTTTTTTTTTTTTATTAACACAATGAACAAGGAGATGAACACAAACACTGGAAAACTTCAAGGAACACTAGAAAAAAAAAAGCATTGGACAAAGATAAACATCAGGGATCACTTTTTTTCTTTTTAGAATTGAGCAGAATCTAAACTCTTACGCAATTTTTACGTAACAGAATTGGAACCCAGGCTAAACAACCTCGAAATAACCTCAAATTCAATATTTAGTATTTCAATACCAAACTAAAACCAACTCTCAAATTATAGGTCGTTGTCATACTTCTAGATACTCAACCCCTTGTGTGATCAACTTGCGGCAGAAATGAACATCCAATTGAAAACTCTAGTATATGAAATAGAAAAAGGCTCAAATATAATATATCATGCGATATCAACCCCAAGACACAGAATGTAAAGTTTCAATTGATTCTGAAGTGTTTGTCTAAGGGTTCACTAAGGTAGTGTTTCTGCGGCAGAAATGAATCTCGAAAAACAACCTCAAGAAATCAATATTAGAATAAGCCCAAATTTGACCTCTGATCTCATCTCAACCCCAATAGACGGAATATGAAGTTTCAATTGATTCCCATGTGCTTTGCTTACGTTTCCCCAGAGTAATGTTTTCTGCGGCAAGATTTCAATGATTCTTCAGATTTCAACTAATCCCTCTATCTCTCTTTCTTTTCTTTTCTGTTTTTTTTCTTCATATACTGAAATGAAGAGACAGAAAACGATGAAATGGAACCACTCTTTTTTTTTTTTATTAACACAATGAACAAGGAGATGAACACAAACACTGGAAAACTTCAAGGAACACTAGAAAAAAAAAAGCATTGGACAAAGATAAACATCAGGGATCACTTTTTTTCTTTTTAGAATTGAGCAGAATCTAAACTCTTACGCAATTTTTACGTAACAGAATTGGAACCCAGGCTAAACAACCTCGAAATAACCTCAAATTCAATATTTAGTATTTCAATACCAAACTAAAACCAACTCTCAAATTATAGGTCGTTGTCATACTTCTAGATACTCAACCCCTTGTGTGATCAACTTGCGGCAGAAATGAACATCCAATTGAAAACTCTAGTATATGAAATAGAAAAAGGCTCAAATATAATATATCATGCGATATCAACCCCAAGACACAGAATGTAAAGTTTCAATTGATTCTGAAGTGTTTGTCTAAGGGTTCACTAAGGTAGTGTTTCTGCGGCAGAAATGAATCTCGAAAAACAACCTCAAGAAATCAATATTAGAATAAGCCCAAATTTGACCTCTGATCTCATCTCAACCCCAATAGACGGAATATGAAGTTTCAATTGATTCCCATGTGCTTTGCTTACGTTTCCCCAGAGTAATGTTTTCTGCGGCAAGATTTCAATGATTCTTCAGATTTCAACTAATCCCTCTATCTCTCTTTCTTTTCTTTTCTGTTTTTTTTCTTCATATACTGAAATGAAGAGACAGAAAACGATGAAATGGAACCACTCTTTTTTTTTTTTATTAACACAATGAACAAGGAGATGAACACAAACACTGGAAAACTTCAAGGAACACTAGAAAAAAAAAAGCATTGGACAAAGATAAACATCAGGGATCACTTTTTTTCTTTTTAGAATTGAGCAGAATCTAAACTCTTACGCAATTTTTACGTAACAGAATTGGAACCCAGGCTAAACAACCTCGAAATAACCTCAAATTCAATATTTAGTATTTCAATACCAAACTAAAACCAACTCTCAAATTATAGGTCGTTGTCATACTTCTAGATACTCAACCCCTTGTGTGATCAACTTGCGGCAGAAATGAACATCCAATTGAAAACTCTAGTATATGAAATAGAAAAAGGCTCAAATATAATATATCATGCGATATCAACCCCAAGACACAGAATGTAAAGTTTCAATTGATTCTGAAGTGTTTGTCTAAGGGTTCACTAAGGTAGTGTTTCTGCGGCAGAAATGAATCTCGAAAAACAACCTCAAGAAATCAATATTAGAATAAGCCCAAATTTGACCTCTGATCTCATCTCAACCCCAATAGACGGAATATGAAGTTTCAATTGATTCCCATGTGCTTTGCTTACGTTTCCCCAGAGTAATGTTTTCTGCGGCAAGATTTCAATGATTCTTCAGATTTCAACTAATCCCTCTATCTCTCTTTCTTTTCTTTTCTGTTTTTTTTCTTCATATACTGAAATGAAGAGACAGAAAACGATGAAATGGAACCACTCTTTTTTTTTTTTATTAACACAATGAACAAGGAGATGAACACAAACACTGGAAAACTTCAAGGAACACTAGAAAAAAAAAAGCATTGGACAAAGATAAACATCAGGGATCACTTTTTTTCTTTTTAGAATTGAGCAGAATCTAAACTCTTACGCAATTTTTACGTAACAGAATTGGAACCCAGGCTAAACAACCTCGAAATAACCTCAAATTCAATATTTAGTATTTCAATACCAAACTAAAACCAACTCTCAAATTATAGGTCGTTGTCATACTTCTAGATACTCAACCCCTTGTGTGATCAACTTGCGGCAGAAATGAACATCCAATTGAAAACTCTAGTATATGAAATAGAAAAAGGCTCAAATATAATATATCATGCGATATCAACCCCAAGACACAGAATGTAAAGTTTCAATTGATTCTGAAGTGTTTGTCTAAGGGTTCACTAAGGTAGTGTTTCTGCGGCAGAAATGAATCTCGAAAAACAACCTCAAGAAATCAATATTAGAATAAGCCCAAATTTGACCTCTGATCTCATCTCAACCCCAATAGACGGAATATGAAGTTTCAATTGATTCCCATGTGCTTTGCTTACGTTTCCCCAGAGTAATGTTTTCTGCGGCAAGATTTCAATGATTCTTCAGATTTCAACTAATCCCTCTATCTCTCTTTCTTTTCTTTTCTGTTTTTTTTCTTCATATACTGAAATGAAGAGACAGAAAACGATGAAATGGAACCACTCTTTTTTTTTTTTATTAACACAATGAACAAGGAGATGAACACAAACACTGGAAAACTTCAAGGAACACTAGAAAAAAAAAAGCATTGGACAAAGATAAACATCAGGGATCACTTTTTTTCTTTTTAGAATTGAGCAGAATCTAAACTCTTACGCAATTTTTACGTAACAGAATTGGAACCCAGGCTAAACAACCTCGAAATAACCTCAAATTCAATATTTAGTATTTCAATACCAAACTAAAACCAACTCTCAAATTATAGGTCGTTGTCATACTTCTAGATACTCAACCCCTTGTGTGATCAACTTGCGGCAGAAATGAACATCCAATTGAAAACTCTAGTATATGAAATAGAAAAAGGCTCAAATATAATATATCATGCGATATCAACCCCAAGACACAGAATGTAAAGTTTCAATTGATTCTGAAGTGTTTGTCTAAGGGTTCACTAAGGTAGTGTTTCTGCGGCAGAAATGAATCTCGAAAAACAACCTCAAGAAATCAATATTAGAATAAGCCCAAATTTGACCTCTGATCTCATCTCAACCCCAATAGACGGAATATGAAGTTTCAATTGATTCCCATGTGCTTTGCTTACGTTTCCCCAGAGTAATGTTTTCTGCGGCAAGATTTCAATGATTCTTCAGATTTCAACTAATCCCTCTATCTCTCTTTCTTTTCTTTTCTGTTTTTTTTCTTCATATACTGAAATGAAGAGACAGAAAACGATGAAATGGAACCACTCTTTTTTTTTTTTATTAACACAATGAACAAGGAGATGAACACAAACACTGGAAAACTTCAAGGAACACTAGAAAAAAAAAAGCATTGGACAAAGATAAACATCAGGGATCACTTTTTTTCTTTTTAGAATTGAGCAGAATCTAAACTCTTACGCAATTTTTACGTAACAGAATTGGAACCCAGGCTAAACAACCTCGAAATAACCTCAAATTCAATATTTAGTATTTCAATACCAAACTAAAACCAACTCTCAAATTATAGGTCGTTGTCATACTTCTAGATACTCAACCCCTTGTGTGATCAACTTGCGGCAGAAATGAACATCCAATTGAAAACTCTAGTATATGAAATAGAAAAAGGCTCAAATATAATATATCATGCGATATCAACCCCAAGACACAGAATGTAAAGTTTCAATTGATTCTGAAGTGTTTGTCTAAGGGTTCACTAAGGTAGTGTTTCTGCGGCAGAAATGAATCTCGAAAAACAACCTCAAGAAATCAATATTAGAATAAGCCCAAATTTGACCTCTGATCTCATCTCAACCCCAATAGACGGAATATGAAGTTTCAATTGATTCCCATGTGCTTTGCTTACGTTTCCCCAGAGTAATGTTTTCTGCGGCAAGATTTCAATGATTCTTCAGATTTCAACTAATCCCTCTATCTCTCTTTCTTTTCTTTTCTGTTTTTTTTCTTCATATACTGAAATGAAGAGACAGAAAACGATGAAATGGAACCACTCTTTTTTTTTTTTATTAACACAATGAACAAGGAGATGAACACAAACACTGGAAAACTTCAAGGAACACTAGAAAAAAAAAAGCATTGGACAAAGATAAACATCAGGGATCACTTTTTTTCTTTTTAGAATTGAGCAGAATCTAAACTCTTACGCAATTTTTACGTAACAGAATTGGAACCCAGGCTAAACAACCTCGAAATAACCTCAAATTCAATATTTAGTATTTCAATACCAAACTAAAACCAACTCTCAAATTATAGGTCGTTGTCATACTTCTAGATACTCAACCCCTTGTGTGATCAACTTGCGGCAGAAATGAACATCCAATTGAAAACTCTAGTATATGAAATAGAAAAAGGCTCAAATATAATATATCATGCGATATCAACCCCAAGACACAGAATGTAAAGTTTCAATTGATTCTGAAGTGTTTGTCTAAGGGTTCACTAAGGTAGTGTTTCTGCGGCAGAAATGAATCTCGAAAAACAACCTCAAGAAATCAATATTAGAATAAGCCCAAATTTGACCTCTGATCTCATCTCAACCCCAATAGACGGAATATGAAGTTTCAATTGATTCCCATGTGCTTTGCTTACGTTTCCCCAGAGTAATGTTTTCTGCGGCAAGATTTCAATGATTCTTCAGATTTCAACTAATCCCTCTATCTCTCTTTCTTTTCTTTTCTGTTTTTTTTCTTCATATACTGAAATGAAGAGACAGAAAACGATGAAATGGAACCACTCTTTTTTTTTTTTATTAACACAATGAACAAGGAGATGAACACAAACACTGGAAAACTTCAAGGAACACTAGAAAAAAAAAAGCATTGGACAAAGATAAACATCAGGGATCACTTTTTTTCTTTTTAGAATTGAGCAGAATCTAAACTCTTACGCAATTTTTACGTAACAGAATTGGAACCCAGGCTAAACAACCTCGAAATAACCTCAAATTCAATATTTAGTATTTCAATACCAAACTAAAACCAACTCTCAAATTATAGGTCGTTGTCATACTTCTAGATACTCAACCCCTTGTGTGATCAACTTGCGGCAGAAATGAACATCCAATTGAAAACTCTAGTATATGAAATAGAAAAAGGCTCAAATATAATATATCATGCGATATCAACCCCAAGACACAGAATGTAAAGTTTCAATTGATTCTGAAGTGTTTGTCTAAGGGTTCACTAAGGTAGTGTTTCTGCGGCAGAAATGAATCTCGAAAAACAACCTCAAGAAATCAATATTAGAATAAGCCCAAATTTGACCTCTGATCTCATCTCAACCCCAATAGACGGAATATGAAGTTTCAATTGATTCCCATGTGCTTTGCTTACGTTTCCCCAGAGTAATGTTTTCTGCGGCAAGATTTCAATGATTCTTCAGATTTCAACTAATCCCTCTATCTCTCTTTCTTTTCTTTTCTGTTTTTTTTCTTCATATACTGAAATGAAGAGACAGAAAACGATGAAATGGAACCACTCTTTTTTTTTTTTATTAACACAATGAACAAGGAGATGAACACAAACACTGGAAAACTTCAAGGAACACTAGAAAAAAAAAAGCATTGGACAAAGATAAACATCAGGGATCACTTTTTTTCTTTTTAGAATTGAGCAGAATCTAAACTCTTACGCAATTTTTACGTAACAGAATTGGAACCCAGGCTAAACAACCTCGAAATAACCTCAAATTCAATATTTAGTATTTCAATACCAAACTAAAACCAACTCTCAAATTATAGGTCGTTGTCATACTTCTAGATACTCAACCCCTTGTGTGATCAACTTGCGGCAGAAATGAACATCCAATTGAAAACTCTAGTATATGAAATAGAAAAAGGCTCAAATATAATATATCATGCGATATCAACCCCAAGACACAGAATGTAAAGTTTCAATTGATTCTGAAGTGTTTGTCTAAGGGTTCACTAAGGTAGTGTTTCTGCGGCAGAAATGAATCTCGAAAAACAACCTCAAGAAATCAATATTAGAATAAGCCCAAATTTGACCTCTGATCTCATCTCAACCCCAATAGACGGAATATGAAGTTTCAATTGATTCCCATGTGCTTTGCTTACGTTTCCCCAGAGTAATGTTTTCTGCGGCAAGATTTCAATGATTCTTCAGATTTCAACTAATCCCTCTATCTCTCTTTCTTTTCTTTTCTGTTTTTTTTCTTCATATACTGAAATGAAGAGACAGAAAACGATGAAATGGAACCACTCTTTTTTTTTTTTATTAACACAATGAACAAGGAGATGAACACAAACACTGGAAAACTTCAAGGAACACTAGAAAAAAAAAAGCATTGGACAAAGATAAACATCAGGGATCACTTTTTTTCTTTTTAGAATTGAGCAGAATCTAAACTCTTACGCAATTTTTACGTAACAGAATTGGAACCCAGGCTAAACAACCTCGAAATAACCTCAAATTCAATATTTAGTATTTCAATACCAAACTAAAACCAACTCTCAAATTATAGGTCGTTGTCATACTTCTAGATACTCAACCCCTTGTGTGATCAACTTGCGGCAGAAATGAACATCCAATTGAAAACTCTAGTATATGAAATAGAAAAAGGCTCAAATATAATATATCATGCGATATCAACCCCAAGACACAGAATGTAAAGTTTCAATTGATTCTGAAGTGTTTGTCTAAGGGTTCACTAAGGTAGTGTTTCTGCGGCAGAAATGAATCTCGAAAAACAACCTCAAGAAATCAATATTAGAATAAGCCCAAATTTGACCTCTGATCTCATCTCAACCCCAATAGACGGAATATGAAGTTTCAATTGATTCCCATGTGCTTTGCTTACGTTTCCCCAGAGTAATGTTTTCTGCGGCAAGATTTCAATGATTCTTCAGATTTCAACTAATCCCTCTATCTCTCTTTCTTTTCTTTTCTGTTTTTTTTCTTCATATACTGAAATGAAGAGACAGAAAACGATGAAATGGAACCACTCTTTTTTTTTTTTATTAACACAATGAACAAGGAGATGAACACAAACACTGGAAAACTTCAAGGAACACTAGAAAAAAAAAAGCATTGGACAAAGATAAACATCAGGGATCACTTTTTTTCTTTTTAGAATTGAGCAGAATCTAAACTCTTACGCAATTTTTACGTAACAGAATTGGAACCCAGGCTAAACAACCTCGAAATAACCTCAAATTCAATATTTAGTATTTCAATACCAAACTAAAACCAACTCTCAAATTATAGGTCGTTGTCATACTTCTAGATACTCAACCCCTTGTGTGATCAACTTGCGGCAGAAATGAACATCCAATTGAAAACTCTAGTATATGAAATAGAAAAAGGCTCAAATATAATATATCATGCGATATCAACCCCAAGACACAGAATGTAAAGTTTCAATTGATTCTGAAGTGTTTGTCTAAGGGTTCACTAAGGTAGTGTTTCTGCGGCAGAAATGAATCTCGAAAAACAACCTCAAGAAATCAATATTAGAATAAGCCCAAATTTGACCTCTGATCTCATCTCAACCCCAATAGACGGAATATGAAGTTTCAATTGATTCCCATGTGCTTTGCTTACGTTTCCCCAGAGTAATGTTTTCTGCGGCAAGATTTCAATGATTCTTCAGATTTCAACTAATCCCTCTATCTCTCTTTCTTTTCTTTTCTGTTTTTTTTCTTCATATACTGAAATGAAGAGACAGAAAACGATGAAATGGAACCACTCTTTTTTTTTTTTATTAACACAATGAACAAGGAGATGAACACAAACACTGGAAAACTTCAAGGAACACTAGAAAAAAAAAAGCATTGGACAAAGATAAACATCAGGGATCACTTTTTTTCTTTTTAGAATTGAGCAGAATCTAAACTCTTACGCAATTTTTACGTAACAGAATTGGAACCCAGGCTAAACAACCTCGAAATAACCTCAAATTCAATATTTAGTATTTCAATACCAAACTAAAACCAACTCTCAAATTATAGGTCGTTGTCATACTTCTAGATACTCAACCCCTTGTGTGATCAACTTGCGGCAGAAATGAACATCCAATTGAAAACTCTAGTATATGAAATAGAAAAAGGCTCAAATATAATATATCATGCGATATCAACCCCAAGACACAGAATGTAAAGTTTCAATTGATTCTGAAGTGTTTGTCTAAGGGTTCACTAAGGTAGTGTTTCTGCGGCAGAAATGAATCTCGAAAAACAACCTCAAGAAATCAATATTAGAATAAGCCCAAATTTGACCTCTGATCTCATCTCAACCCCAATAGACGGAATATGAAGTTTCAATTGATTCCCATGTGCTTTGCTTACGTTTCCCCAGAGTAATGTTTTCTGCGGCAAGATTTCAATGATTCTTCAGATTTCAACTAATCCCTCTATCTCTCTTTCTTTTCTTTTCTGTTTTTTTTCTTCATATACTGAAATGAAGAGACAGAAAACGATGAAATGGAACCACTCTTTTTTTTTTTTATTAACACAATGAACAAGGAGATGAACACAAACACTGGAAAACTTCAAGGAACACTAGAAAAAAAAAAGCATTGGACAAAGATAAACATCAGGGATCACTTTTTTTCTTTTTAGAATTGAGCAGAATCTAAACTCTTACGCAATTTTTACGTAACAGAATTGGAACCCAGGCTAAACAACCTCGAAATAACCTCAAATTCAATATTTAGTATTTCAATACCAAACTAAAACCAACTCTCAAATTATAGGTCGTTGTCATACTTCTAGATACTCAACCCCTTGTGTGATCAACTTGCGGCAGAAATGAACATCCAATTGAAAACTCTAGTATATGAAATAGAAAAAGGCTCAAATATAATATATCATGCGATATCAACCCCAAGACACAGAATGTAAAGTTTCAATTGATTCTGAAGTGTTTGTCTAAGGGTTCACTAAGGTAGTGTTTCTGCGGCAGAAATGAATCTCGAAAAACAACCTCAAGAAATCAATATTAGAATAAGCCCAAATTTGACCTCTGATCTCATCTCAACCCCAATAGACGGAATATGAAGTTTCAATTGATTCCCATGTGCTTTGCTTACGTTTCCCCAGAGTAATGTTTTCTGCGGCAAGATTTCAATGATTCTTCAGATTTCAACTAATCCCTCTATCTCTCTTTCTTTTCTTTTCTGTTTTTTTTCTTCATATACTGAAATGAAGAGACAGAAAACGATGAAATGGAACCACTCTTTTTTTTTTTTATTAACACAATGAACAAGGAGATGAACACAAACACTGGAAAACTTCAAGGAACACTAGAAAAAAAAAAGCATTGGACAAAGATAAACATCAGGGATCACTTTTTTTCTTTTTAGAATTGAGCAGAATCTAAACTCTTACGCAATTTTTACGTAACAGAATTGGAACCCAGGCTAAACAACCTCGAAATAACCTCAAATTCAATATTTAGTATTTCAATACCAAACTAAAACCAACTCTCAAATTATAGGTCGTTGTCATACTTCTAGATACTCAACCCCTTGTGTGATCAACTTGCGGCAGAAATGAACATCCAATTGAAAACTCTAGTATATGAAATAGAAAAAGGCTCAAATATAATATATCATGCGATATCAACCCCAAGACACAGAATGTAAAGTTTCAATTGATTCTGAAGTGTTTGTCTAAGGGTTCACTAAGGTAGTGTTTCTGCGGCAGAAATGAATCTCGAAAAACAACCTCAAGAAATCAATATTAGAATAAGCCCAAATTTGACCTCTGATCTCATCTCAACCCCAATAGACGGAATATGAAGTTTCAATTGATTCCCATGTGCTTTGCTTACGTTTCCCCAGAGTAATGTTTTCTGCGGCAAGATTTCAATGATTCTTCAGATTTCAACTAATCCCTCTATCTCTCTTTCTTTTCTTTTCTGTTTTTTTTCTTCATATACTGAAATGAAGAGACAGAAAACGATGAAATGGAACCACTCTTTTTTTTTTTTATTAACACAATGAACAAGGAGATGAACACAAACACTGGAAAACTTCAAGGAACACTAGAAAAAAAAAAGCATTGGACAAAGATAAACATCAGGGATCACTTTTTTTCTTTTTAGAATTGAGCAGAATCTAAACTCTTACGCAATTTTTACGTAACAGAATTGGAACCCAGGCTAAACAACCTCGAAATAACCTCAAATTCAATATTTAGTATTTCAATACCAAACTAAAACCAACTCTCAAATTATAGGTCGTTGTCATACTTCTAGATACTCAACCCCTTGTGTGATCAACTTGCGGCAGAAATGAACATCCAATTGAAAACTCTAGTATATGAAATAGAAAAAGGCTCAAATATAATATATCATGCGATATCAACCCCAAGACACAGAATGTAAAGTTTCAATTGATTCTGAAGTGTTTGTCTAAGGGTTCACTAAGGTAGTGTTTCTGCGGCAGAAATGAATCTCGAAAAACAACCTCAAGAAATCAATATTAGAATAAGCCCAAATTTGACCTCTGATCTCATCTCAACCCCAATAGACGGAATATGAAGTTTCAATTGATTCCCATGTGCTTTGCTTACGTTTCCCCAGAGTAATGTTTTCTGCGGCAAGATTTCAATGATTCTTCAGATTTCAACTAATCCCTCTATCTCTCTTTCTTTTCTTTTCTGTTTTTTTTCTTCATATACTGAAATGAAGAGACAGAAAACGATGAAATGGAACCACTCTTTTTTTTTTTTATTAACACAATGAACAAGGAGATGAACACAAACACTGGAAAACTTCAAGGAACACTAGAAAAAAAAAAGCATTGGACAAAGATAAACATCAGGGATCACTTTTTTTCTTTTTAGAATTGAGCAGAATCTAAACTCTTACGCAATTTTTACGTAACAGAATTGGAACCCAGGCTAAACAACCTCGAAATAACCTCAAATTCAATATTTAGTATTTCAATACCAAACTAAAACCAACTCTCAAATTATAGGTCGTTGTCATACTTCTAGATACTCAACCCCTTGTGTGATCAACTTGCGGCAGAAATGAACATCCAATTGAAAACTCTAGTATATGAAATAGAAAAAGGCTCAAATATAATATATCATGCGATATCAACCCCAAGACACAGAATGTAAAGTTTCAATTGATTCTGAAGTGTTTGTCTAAGGGTTCACTAAGGTAGTGTTTCTGCGGCAGAAATGAATCTCGAAAAACAACCTCAAGAAATCAATATTAGAATAAGCCCAAATTTGACCTCTGATCTCATCTCAACCCCAATAGACGGAATATGAAGTTTCAATTGATTCCCATGTGCTTTGCTTACGTTTCCCCAGAGTAATGTTTTCTGCGGCAAGATTTCAATGATTCTTCAGATTTCAACTAATCCCTCTATCTCTCTTTCTTTTCTTTTCTGTTTTTTTTCTTCATATACTGAAATGAAGAGACAGAAAACGATGAAATGGAACCACTCTTTTTTTTTTTTATTAACACAATGAACAAGGAGATGAACACAAACACTGGAAAACTTCAAGGAACACTAGAAAAAAAAAAGCATTGGACAAAGATAAACATCAGGGATCACTTTTTTTCTTTTTAGAATTGAGCAGAATCTAAACTCTTACGCAATTTTTACGTAACAGAATTGGAACCCAGGCTAAACAACCTCGAAATAACCTCAAATTCAATATTTAGTATTTCAATACCAAACTAAAACCAACTCTCAAATTATAGGTCGTTGTCATACTTCTAGATACTCAACCCCTTGTGTGATCAACTTGCGGCAGAAATGAACATCCAATTGAAAACTCTAGTATATGAAATAGAAAAAGGCTCAAATATAATATATCATGCGATATCAACCCCAAGACACAGAATGTAAAGTTTCAATTGATTCTGAAGTGTTTGTCTAAGGGTTCACTAAGGTAGTGTTTCTGCGGCAGAAATGAATCTCGAAAAACAACCTCAAGAAATCAATATTAGAATAAGCCCAAATTTGACCTCTGATCTCATCTCAACCCCAATAGACGGAATATGAAGTTTCAATTGATTCCCATGTGCTTTGCTTACGTTTCCCCAGAGTAATGTTTTCTGCGGCAAGATTTCAATGATTCTTCAGATTTCAACTAATCCCTCTATCTCTCTTTCTTTTCTTTTCTGTTTTTTTTCTTCATATACTGAAATGAAGAGACAGAAAACGATGAAATGGAACCACTCTTTTTTTTTTTTATTAACACAATGAACAAGGAGATGAACACAAACACTGGAAAACTTCAAGGAACACTAGAAAAAAAAAAGCATTGGACAAAGATAAACATCAGGGATCACTTTTTTTCTTTTTAGAATTGAGCAGAATCTAAACTCTTACGCAATTTTTACGTAACAGAATTGGAACCCAGGCTAAACAACCTCGAAATAACCTCAAATTCAATATTTAGTATTTCAATACCAAACTAAAACCAACTCTCAAATTATAGGTCGTTGTCATACTTCTAGATACTCAACCCCTTGTGTGATCAACTTGCGGCAGAAATGAACATCCAATTGAAAACTCTAGTATATGAAATAGAAAAAGGCTCAAATATAATATATCATGCGATATCAACCCCAAGACACAGAATGTAAAGTTTCAATTGATTCTGAAGTGTTTGTCTAAGGGTTCACTAAGGTAGTGTTTCTGCGGCAGAAATGAATCTCGAAAAACAACCTCAAGAAATCAATATTAGAATAAGCCCAAATTTGACCTCTGATCTCATCTCAACCCCAATAGACGGAATATGAAGTTTCAATTGATTCCCATGTGCTTTGCTTACGTTTCCCCAGAGTAATGTTTTCTGCGGCAAGATTTCAATGATTCTTCAGATTTCAACTAATCCCTCTATCTCTCTTTCTTTTCTTTTCTGTTTTTTTTCTTCATATACTGAAATGAAGAGACAGAAAACGATGAAATGGAACCACTCTTTTTTTTTTTTATTAACACAATGAACAAGGAGATGAACACAAACACTGGAAAACTTCAAGGAACACTAGAAAAAAAAAAGCATTGGACAAAGATAAACATCAGGGATCACTTTTTTTCTTTTTAGAATTGAGCAGAATCTAAACTCTTACGCAATTTTTACGTAACAGAATTGGAACCCAGGCTAAACAACCTCGAAATAACCTCAAATTCAATATTTAGTATTTCAATACCAAACTAAAACCAACTCTCAAATTATAGGTCGTTGTCATACTTCTAGATACTCAACCCCTTGTGTGATCAACTTGCGGCAGAAATGAACATCCAATTGAAAACTCTAGTATATGAAATAGAAAAAGGCTCAAATATAATATATCATGCGATATCAACCCCAAGACACAGAATGTAAAGTTTCAATTGATTCTGAAGTGTTTGTCTAAGGGTTCACTAAGGTAGTGTTTCTGCGGCAGAAATGAATCTCGAAAAACAACCTCAAGAAATCAATATTAGAATAAGCCCAAATTTGACCTCTGATCTCATCTCAACCCCAATAGACGGAATATGAAGTTTCAATTGATTCCCATGTGCTTTGCTTACGTTTCCCCAGAGTAATGTTTTCTGCGGCAAGATTTCAATGATTCTTCAGATTTCAACTAATCCCTCTATCTCTCTTTCTTTTCTTTTCTGTTTTTTTTCTTCATATACTGAAATGAAGAGACAGAAAACGATGAAATGGAACCACTCTTTTTTTTTTTTATTAACACAATGAACAAGGAGATGAACACAAACACTGGAAAACTTCAAGGAACACTAGAAAAAAAAAAGCATTGGACAAAGATAAACATCAGGGATCACTTTTTTTCTTTTTAGAATTGAGCAGAATCTAAACTCTTACGCAATTTTTACGTAACAGAATTGGAACCCAGGCTAAACAACCTCGAAATAACCTCAAATTCAATATTTAGTATTTCAATACCAAACTAAAACCAACTCTCAAATTATAGGTCGTTGTCATACTTCTAGATACTCAACCCCTTGTGTGATCAACTTGCGGCAGAAATGAACATCCAATTGAAAACTCTAGTATATGAAATAGAAAAAGGCTCAAATATAATATATCATGCGATATCAACCCCAAGACACAGAATGTAAAGTTTCAATTGATTCTGAAGTGTTTGTCTAAGGGTTCACTAAGGTAGTGTTTCTGCGGCAGAAATGAATCTCGAAAAACAACCTCAAGAAATCAATATTAGAATAAGCCCAAATTTGACCTCTGATCTCATCTCAACCCCAATAGACGGAATATGAAGTTTCAATTGATTCCCATGTGCTTTGCTTACGTTTCCCCAGAGTAATGTTTTCTGCGGCAAGATTTCAATGATTCTTCAGATTTCAACTAATCCCTCTATCTCTCTTTCTTTTCTTTTCTGTTTTTTTTCTTCATATACTGAAATGAAGAGACAGAAAACGATGAAATGGAACCACTCTTTTTTTTTTTTATTAACACAATGAACAAGGAGATGAACACAAACACTGGAAAACTTCAAGGAACACTAGAAAAAAAAAAGCATTGGACAAAGATAAACATCAGGGATCACTTTTTTTCTTTTTAGAATTGAGCAGAATCTAAACTCTTACGCAATTTTTACGTAACAGAATTGGAACCCAGGCTAAACAACCTCGAAATAACCTCAAATTCAATATTTAGTATTTCAATACCAAACTAAAACCAACTCTCAAATTATAGGTCGTTGTCATACTTCTAGATACTCAACCCCTTGTGTGATCAACTTGCGGCAGAAATGAACATCCAATTGAAAACTCTAGTATATGAAATAGAAAAAGGCTCAAATATAATATATCATGCGATATCAACCCCAAGACACAGAATGTAAAGTTTCAATTGATTCTGAAGTGTTTGTCTAAGGGTTCACTAAGGTAGTGTTTCTGCGGCAGAAATGAATCTCGAAAAACAACCTCAAGAAATCAATATTAGAATAAGCCCAAATTTGACCTCTGATCTCATCTCAACCCCAATAGACGGAATATGAAGTTTCAATTGATTCCCATGTGCTTTGCTTACGTTTCCCCAGAGTAATGTTTTCTGCGGCAAGATTTCAATGATTCTTCAGATTTCAACTAATCCCTCTATCTCTCTTTCTTTTCTTTTCTGTTTTTTTTCTTCATATACTGAAATGAAGAGACAGAAAACGATGAAATGGAACCACTCTTTTTTTTTTTTATTAACACAATGAACAAGGAGATGAACACAAACACTGGAAAACTTCAAGGAACACTAGAAAAAAAAAAGCATTGGACAAAGATAAACATCAGGGATCACTTTTTTTCTTTTTAGAATTGAGCAGAATCTAAACTCTTACGCAATTTTTACGTAACAGAATTGGAACCCAGGCTAAACAACCTCGAAATAACCTCAAATTCAATATTTAGTATTTCAATACCAAACTAAAACCAACTCTCAAATTATAGGTCGTTGTCATACTTCTAGATACTCAACCCCTTGTGTGATCAACTTGCGGCAGAAATGAACATCCAATTGAAAACTCTAGTATATGAAATAGAAAAAGGCTCAAATATAATATATCATGCGATATCAACCCCAAGACACAGAATGTAAAGTTTCAATTGATTCTGAAGTGTTTGTCTAAGGGTTCACTAAGGTAGTGTTTCTGCGGCAGAAATGAATCTCGAAAAACAACCTCAAGAAATCAATATTAGAATAAGCCCAAATTTGACCTCTGATCTCATCTCAACCCCAATAGACGGAATATGAAGTTTCAATTGATTCCCATGTGCTTTGCTTACGTTTCCCCAGAGTAATGTTTTCTGCGGCAAGATTTCAATGATTCTTCAGATTTCAACTAATCCCTCTATCTCTCTTTCTTTTCTTTTCTGTTTTTTTTCTTCATATACTGAAATGAAGAGACAGAAAACGATGAAATGGAACCACTCTTTTTTTTTTTTATTAACACAATGAACAAGGAGATGAACACAAACACTGGAAAACTTCAAGGAACACTAGAAAAAAAAAAGCATTGGACAAAGATAAACATCAGGGATCACTTTTTTTCTTTTTAGAATTGAGCAGAATCTAAACTCTTACGCAATTTTTACGTAACAGAATTGGAACCCAGGCTAAACAACCTCGAAATAACCTCAAATTCAATATTTAGTATTTCAATACCAAACTAAAACCAACTCTCAAATTATAGGTCGTTGTCATACTTCTAGATACTCAACCCCTTGTGTGATCAACTTGCGGCAGAAATGAACATCCAATTGAAAACTCTAGTATATGAAATAGAAAAAGGCTCAAATATAATATATCATGCGATATCAACCCCAAGACACAGAATGTAAAGTTTCAATTGATTCTGAAGTGTTTGTCTAAGGGTTCACTAAGGTAGTGTTTCTGCGGCAGAAATGAATCTCGAAAAACAACCTCAAGAAATCAATATTAGAATAAGCCCAAATTTGACCTCTGATCTCATCTCAACCCCAATAGACGGAATATGAAGTTTCAATTGATTCCCATGTGCTTTGCTTACGTTTCCCCAGAGTAATGTTTTCTGCGGCAAGATTTCAATGATTCTTCAGATTTCAACTAATCCCTCTATCTCTCTTTCTTTTCTTTTCTGTTTTTTTTCTTCATATACTGAAATGAAGAGACAGAAAACGATGAAATGGAACCACTCTTTTTTTTTTTTATTAACACAATGAACAAGGAGATGAACACAAACACTGGAAAACTTCAAGGAACACTAGAAAAAAAAAAGCATTGGACAAAGATAAACATCAGGGATCACTTTTTTTCTTTTTAGAATTGAGCAGAATCTAAACTCTTACGCAATTTTTACGTAACAGAATTGGAACCCAGGCTAAACAACCTCGAAATAACCTCAAATTCAATATTTAGTATTTCAATACCAAACTAAAACCAACTCTCAAATTATAGGTCGTTGTCATACTTCTAGATACTCAACCCCTTGTGTGATCAACTTGCGGCAGAAATGAACATCCAATTGAAAACTCTAGTATATGAAATAGAAAAAGGCTCAAATATAATATATCATGCGATATCAACCCCAAGACACAGAATGTAAAGTTTCAATTGATTCTGAAGTGTTTGTCTAAGGGTTCACTAAGGTAGTGTTTCTGCGGCAGAAATGAATCTCGAAAAACAACCTCAAGAAATCAATATTAGAATAAGCCCAAATTTGACCTCTGATCTCATCTCAACCCCAATAGACGGAATATGAAGTTTCAATTGATTCCCATGTGCTTTGCTTACGTTTCCCCAGAGTAATGTTTTCTGCGGCAAGATTTCAATGATTCTTCAGATTTCAACTAATCCCTCTATCTCTCTTTCTTTTCTTTTCTGTTTTTTTTCTTCATATACTGAAATGAAGAGACAGAAAACGATGAAATGGAACCACTCTTTTTTTTTTTTATTAACACAATGAACAAGGAGATGAACACAAACACTGGAAAACTTCAAGGAACACTAGAAAAAAAAAAGCATTGGACAAAGATAAACATCAGGGATCACTTTTTTTCTTTTTAGAATTGAGCAGAATCTAAACTCTTACGCAATTTTTACGTAACAGAATTGGAACCCAGGCTAAACAACCTCGAAATAACCTCAAATTCAATATTTAGTATTTCAATACCAAACTAAAACCAACTCTCAAATTATAGGTCGTTGTCATACTTCTAGATACTCAACCCCTTGTGTGATCAACTTGCGGCAGAAATGAACATCCAATTGAAAACTCTAGTATATGAAATAGAAAAAGGCTCAAATATAATATATCATGCGATATCAACCCCAAGACACAGAATGTAAAGTTTCAATTGATTCTGAAGTGTTTGTCTAAGGGTTCACTAAGGTAGTGTTTCTGCGGCAGAAATGAATCTCGAAAAACAACCTCAAGAAATCAATATTAGAATAAGCCCAAATTTGACCTCTGATCTCATCTCAACCCCAATAGACGGAATATGAAGTTTCAATTGATTCCCATGTGCTTTGCTTACGTTTCCCCAGAGTAATGTTTTCTGCGGCAAGATTTCAATGATTCTTCAGATTTCAACTAATCCCTCTATCTCTCTTTCTTTTCTTTTCTGTTTTTTTTCTTCATATACTGAAATGAAGAGACAGAAAACGATGAAATGGAACCACTCTTTTTTTTTTTTATTAACACAATGAACAAGGAGATGAACACAAACACTGGAAAACTTCAAGGAACACTAGAAAAAAAAAAGCATTGGACAAAGATAAACATCAGGGATCACTTTTTTTCTTTTTAGAATTGAGCAGAATCTAAACTCTTACGCAATTTTTACGTAACAGAATTGGAACCCAGGCTAAACAACCTCGAAATAACCTCAAATTCAATATTTAGTATTTCAATACCAAACTAAAACCAACTCTCAAATTATAGGTCGTTGTCATACTTCTAGATACTCAACCCCTTGTGTGATCAACTTGCGGCAGAAATGAACATCCAATTGAAAACTCTAGTATATGAAATAGAAAAAGGCTCAAATATAATATATCATGCGATATCAACCCCAAGACACAGAATGTAAAGTTTCAATTGATTCTGAAGTGTTTGTCTAAGGGTTCACTAAGGTAGTGTTTCTGCGGCAGAAATGAATCTCGAAAAACAACCTCAAGAAATCAATATTAGAATAAGCCCAAATTTGACCTCTGATCTCATCTCAACCCCAATAGACGGAATATGAAGTTTCAATTGATTCCCATGTGCTTTGCTTACGTTTCCCCAGAGTAATGTTTTCTGCGGCAAGATTTCAATGATTCTTCAGATTTCAACTAATCCCTCTATCTCTCTTTCTTTTCTTTTCTGTTTTTTTTCTTCATATACTGAAATGAAGAGACAGAAAACGATGAAATGGAACCACTCTTTTTTTTTTTTATTAACACAATGAACAAGGAGATGAACACAAACACCGGAAAACTTCAAGGAACACTAGAAAAAAAAAAGCATTGGACAAAGATAAACATCAGGGATCACTTTTTTTCTTTTTAGAATTGAGCAGAATCTAAACTCTTACGCAATTTTTACGTAACAGAATTGGAACCCAGGCTAAACAACCTCGAAATAACCTCAAATTCAATATTTAGTATTTCAATACCAAACTAAAACCAACTCTCAAATTATAGGTCGTTGTCATACTTCTAGATACTCAACCCCTTGTGTGATCAACTTGCGGCAGAAATGAACATCCAATTGAAAACTCTAGTATATGAAATAGAAAAAGGCTCAAATATAATATATCATGCGATATCAACCCCAAGACACAGAATGTAAAGTTTCAATTGATTCTGAAGTGTTTGTCTAAGGGTTCACTAAGGTAGTGTTTCTGCGGCAGAAATGAATCTCGAAAAACAACCTCAAGAAATCAATATTAGAATAAGCCCAAATTTGACCTCTGATCTCATCTCAACCCCAATAGACGGAATATGAAGTTTCAATTGATTCCCATGTGCTTTGCTTACGTTTCCCCAGAGTAATGTTTTCTGCGGCAAGATTTCAATGATTCTTCAGATTTCAACTAATCCCTCTATCTCTCTTTCTTTTCTTTTCTGTTTTTTTTCTTCATATACTGAAATGAAGAGACAGAAAACGATGAAATGGAACCACTCTTTTTTTTTTTTATTAACACAATGAACAAGGAGATGAACACAAACACTGGAAAACTTCAAGGAACACTAGAAAAAAAAAAGCATTGGACAAAGATAAACATCAGGGATCACTTTTTTTCTTTTTAGAATTGAGCAGAATCTAAACTCTTACGCAATTTTTACGTAACAGAATTGGAACCCAGGCTAAACAACCTCGAAATAACCTCAAATTCAATATTTAGTATTTCAATACCAAACTAAAACCAACTCTCAAATTATAGGTCGTTGTCATACTTCTAGATACTCAACCCCTTGTGTGATCAACTTGCGGCAGAAATGAACATCCAATTGAAAACTCTAGTATATGAAATAGAAAAAGGCTCAAATATAATATATCATGCGATATCAACCCCAAGACACAGAATGTAAAGTTTCAATTGATTCTGAAGTGTTTGTCTAAGGGTTCACTAAGGTAGTGTTTCTGCGGCAGAAATGAATCTCGAAAAACAACCTCAAGAAATCAATATTAGAATAAGCCCAAATTTGACCTCTGATCTCATCTCAACCCCAATAGACGGAATATGAAGTTTCAATTGATTCCCATGTGCTTTGCTTACGTTTCCCCAGAGTAATGTTTTCTGCGGCAAGATTTCAATGATTCTTCAGATTTCAACTAATCCCTCTATCTCTCTTTCTTTTCTTTTCTGTTTTTTTTCTTCATATACTGAAATGAAGAGACAGAAAACGATGAAATGGAACCACTCTTTTTTTTTTTTATTAACACAATGAACAAGGAGATGAACACAAACACTGGAAAACTTCAAGGAACACTAGAAAAAAAAAAGCATTGGACAAAGATAAACATCAGGGATCACTTTTTTTCTTTTTAGAATTGAGCAGAATCTAAACTCTTACGCAATTTTTACGTAACAGAATTGGAACCCAGGCTAAACAACCTCGAAATAACCTCAAATTCAATATTTAGTATTTCAATACCAAACTAAAACCAACTCTCAAATTATAGGTCGTTGTCATACTTCTAGATACTCAACCCCTTGTGTGATCAACTTGCGGCAGAAATGAACATCCAATTGAAAACTCTAGTATATGAAATAGAAAAAGGCTCAAATATAATATATCATGCGATATCAACCCCAAGACACAGAATGTAAAGTTTCAATTGATTCTGAAGTGTTTGTCTAAGGGTTCACTAAGGTAGTGTTTCTGCGGCAGAAATGAATCTCGAAAAACAACCTCAAGAAATCAATATTAGAATAAGCCCAAATTTGACCTCTGATCTCATCTCAACCCCAATAGACGGAATATGAAGTTTCAATTGATTCCCATGTGCTTTGCTTACGTTTCCCCAGAGTAATGTTTTCTGCGGCAAGATTTCAATGATTCTTCAGATTTCAACTAATCCCTCTATCTCTCTTTCTTTTCTTTTCTGTTTTTTTTCTTCATATACTGAAATGAAGAGACAGAAAACGATGAAATGGAACCACTCTTTTTTTTTTTTATTAACACAATGAACAAGGAGATGAACACAAACACCGGAAAACTTCAAGGAACACTAGAAAAAAAAAAGCATTGGACAAAGATAAACATCAGGGATCACTTTTTTTCTTTTTAGAATTGAGCAGAATCTAAACTCTTACGCAATTTTTACGTAACAGAATTGGAACCCAGGCTAAACAACCTCGAAATAACCTCAAATTCAATATTTAGTATTTCAATACCAAACTAAAACCAACTCTCAAATTATAGGTCGTTGTCATACTTCTAGATACTCAACCCCTTGTGTGATCAACTTGCGGCAGAAATGAACATCCAATTGAAAACTCTAGTATATGAAATAGAAAAAGGCTCAAATATAATATATCATGCGATATCAACCCCAAGACACAGAATGTAAAGTTTCAATTGATTCTGAAGTGTTTGTCTAAGGGTTCACTAAGGTAGTGTTTCTGCGGCAGAAATGAATCTCGAAAAACAACCTCAAGAAATCAATATTAGAATAAGCCCAAATTTGACCTCTGATCTCATCTCAACCCCAATAGACGGAATATGAAGTTTCAATTGATTCCCATGTGCTTTGCTTACGTTTCCCCAGAGTAATGTTTTCTGCGGCAAGATTTCAATGATTCTTCAGATTTCAACTAATCCCTCTATCTCTCTTTCTTTTCTTTTCTGTTTTTTTTCTTCATATACTGAAATGAAGAGACAGAAAACGATGAAATGGAACCACTCTTTTTTTTTTTTATTAACACAATGAACAAGGAGATGAACACAAACACCGGAAAACTTCAAGGAACACTAGAAAAAAAAAAGCATTGGACAAAGATAAACATCAGGGATCACTTTTTTTCTTTTTAGAATTGAGCAGAATCTAAACTCTTACGCAATTTTTACGTAACAGAATTGGAACCCAGGCTAAACAACCTCGAAATAACCTCAAATTCAATATTTAGTATTTCAATACCAAACTAAAACCAACTCTCAAATTATAGGTCGTTGTCATACTTCTAGATACTCAACCCCTTGTGTGATCAACTTGCGGCAGAAATGAACATCCAATTGAAAACTCTAGTATATGAAATAGAAAAAGGCTCAAATATAATATATCATGCGATATCAACCCCAAGACACAGAATGTAAAGTTTCAATTGATTCTGAAGTGTTTGTCTAAGGGTTCACTAAGGTAGTGTTTCTGCGGCAGAAATGAATCTCGAAAAACAACCTCAAGAAATCAATATTAGAATAAGCCCAAATTTGACCTCTGATCTCATCTCAACCCCAATAGACGGAATATGAAGTTTCAATTGATTCCCATGTGCTTTGCTTACGTTTCCCCAGAGTAATGTTTTCTGCGGCAAGATTTCAATGATTCTTCAGATTTCAACTAATCCCTCTATCTCTCTTTCTTTTCTTTTCTGTTTTTTTTCTTCATATACTGAAATGAAGAGACAGAAAACGATGAAATGGAACCACTCTTTTTTTTTTTTATTAACACAATGAACAAGGAGATGAACACAAACACTGGAAAACTTCAAGGAACACTAGAAAAAAAAAAGCATTGGACAAAGATAAACATCAGGGATCACTTTTTTTCTTTTTAGAATTGAGCAGAATCTAAACTCTTACGCAATTTTTACGTAACAGAATTGGAACCCAGGCTAAACAACCTCGAAATAACCTCAAATTCAATATTTAGTATTTCAATACCAAACTAAAACCAACTCTCAAATTATAGGTCGTTGTCATACTTCTAGATACTCAACCCCTTGTGTGATCAACTTGCGGCAGAAATGAACATCCAATTGAAAACTCTAGTATATGAAATAGAAAAAGGCTCAAATATAATATATCATGCGATATCAACCCCAAGACACAGAATGTAAAGTTTCAATTGATTCTGAAGTGTTTGTCTAAGGGTTCACTAAGGTAGTGTTTCTGCGGCAGAAATGAATCTCGAAAAACAACCTCAAGAAATCAATATTAGAATAAGCCCAAATTTGACCTCTGATCTCATCTCAACCCCAATAGACGGAATATGAAGTTTCAATTGATTCCCATGTGCTTTGCTTACGTTTCCCCAGAGTAATGTTTTCTGCGGCAAGATTTCAATGATTCTTCAGATTTCAACTAATCCCTCTATCTCTCTTTCTTTTCTTTTCTGTTTTTTTTCTTCATATACTGAAATGAAGAGACAGAAAACGATGAAATGGAACCACTCTTTTTTTTTTTTATTAACACAATGAACAAGGAGATGAACACAAACACTGGAAAACTTCAAGGAACACTAGAAAAAAAAAAGCATTGGACAAAGATAAACATCAGGGATCACTTTTTTTCTTTTTAGAATTGAGCAGAATCTAAACTCTTACGCAATTTTTACGTAACAGAATTGGAACCCAGGCTAAACAACCTCGAAATAACCTCAAATTCAATATTTAGTATTTCAATACCAAACTAAAACCAACTCTCAAATTATAGGTCGTTGTCATACTTCTAGATACTCAACCCCTTGTGTGATCAACTTGCGGCAGAAATGAACATCCAATTGAAAACTCTAGTATATGAAATAGAAAAAGGCTCAAATATAATATATCATGCGATATCAACCCCAAGACACAGAATGTAAAGTTTCAATTGATTCTGAAGTGTTTGTCTAAGGGTTCACTAAGGTAGTGTTTCTGCGGCAGAAATGAATCTCGAAAAACAACCTCAAGAAATCAATATTAGAATAAGCCCAAATTTGACCTCTGATCTCATCTCAACCCCAATAGACGGAATATGAAGTTTCAATTGATTCCCATGTGCTTTGCTTACGTTTCCCCAGAGTAATGTTTTCTGCGGCAAGATTTCAATGATTCTTCAGATTTCAACTAATCCCTCTATCTCTCTTTCTTTTCTTTTCTGTTTTTTTTCTTCATATACTGAAATGAAGAGACAGAAAACGATGAAATGGAACCACTCTTTTTTTTTTTTATTAACACAATGAACAAGGAGATGAACACAAACACCGGAAAACTTCAAGGAACACTAGAAAAAAAAAAGCATTGGACAAAGATAAACATCAGGGATCACTTTTTTTCTTTTTAGAATTGAGCAGAATCTAAACTCTTACGCAATTTTTACGTAACAGAATTGGAACCCAGGCTAAACAACCTCGAAATAACCTCAAATTCAATATTTAGTATTTCAATACCAAACTAAAACCAACTCTCAAATTATAGGTCGTTGTCATACTTCTAGATACTCAACCCCTTGTGTGATCAACTTGCGGCAGAAATGAACATCCAATTGAAAACTCTAGTATATGAAATAGAAAAAGGCTCAAATATAATATATCATGCGATATCAACCCCAAGACACAGAATGTAAAGTTTCAATTGATTCTGAAGTGTTTGTCTAAGGGTTCACTAAGGTAGTGTTTCTGCGGCAGAAATGAATCTCGAAAAACAACCTCAAGAAATCAATATTAGAATAAGCCCAAATTTGACCTCTGATCTCATCTCAACCCCAATAGACGGAATATGAAGTTTCAATTGATTCCCATGTGCTTTGCTTACGTTTCCCCAGAGTAATGTTTTCTGCGGCAAGATTTCAATGATTCTTCAGATTTCAACTAATCCCTCTATCTCTCTTTCTTTTCTTTTCTGTTTTTTTTCTTCATATACTGAAATGAAGAGACAGAAAACGATGAAATGGAACCACTCTTTTTTTTTTTTATTAACACAATGAACAAGGAGATGAACACAAACACCGGAAAACTTCAAGGAACACTAGAAAAAAAAAAGCATTGGACAAAGATAAACATCAGGGATCACTTTTTTTCTTTTTAGAATTGAGCAGAATCTAAACTCTTACGCAATTTTTACGTAACAGAATTGGAACCCAGGCTAAACAACCTCGAAATAACCTCAAATTCAATATTTAGTATTTCAATACCAAACTAAAACCAACTCTCAAATTATAGGTCGTTGTCATACTTCTAGATACTCAACCCCTTGTGTGATCAACTTGCGGCAGAAATGAACATCCAATTGAAAACTCTAGTATATGAAATAGAAAAAGGCTCAAATATAATATATCATGCGATATCAACCCCAAGACACAGAATGTAAAGTTTCAATTGATTCTGAAGTGTTTGTCTAAGGGTTCACTAAGGTAGTGTTTCTGCGGCAGAAATGAATCTCGAAAAACAACCTCAAGAAATCAATATTAGAATAAGCCCAAATTTGACCTCTGATCTCATCTCAACCCCAATAGACGGAATATGAAGTTTCAATTGATTCCCATGTGCTTTGCTTACGTTTCCCCAGAGTAATGTTTTCTGCGGCAAGATTTCAATGATTCTTCAGATTTCAACTAATCCCTCTATCTCTCTTTCTTTTCTTTTCTGTTTTTTTTCTTCATATACTGAAATGAAGAGACAGAAAACGATGAAATGGAACCACTCTTTTTTTTTTTTATTAACACAATGAACAAGGAGATGAACACAAACACCGGAAAACTTCAAGGAACACTAGAAAAAAAAAAGCATTGGACAAAGATAAACATCAGGGATCACTTTTTTTCTTTTTAGAATTGAGCAGAATCTAAACTCTTACGCAATTTTTACGTAACAGAATTGGAACCCAGGCTAAACAACCTCGAAATAACCTCAAATTCAATATTTAGTATTTCAATACCAAACTAAAACCAACTCTCAAATTATAGGTCGTTGTCATACTTCTAGATACTCAACCCCTTGTGTGATCAACTTGCGGCAGAAATGAACATCCAATTGAAAACTCTAGTATATGAAATAGAAAAAGGCTCAAATATAATATATCATGCGATATCAACCCCAAGACACAGAATGTAAAGTTTCAATTGATTCTGAAGTGTTTGTCTAAGGGTTCACTAAGGTAGTGTTTCTGCGGCAGAAATGAATCTCGAAAAACAACCTCAAGAAATCAATATTAGAATAAGCCCAAATTTGACCTCTGATCTCATCTCAACCCCAATAGACGGAATATGAAGTTTCAATTGATTCCCATGTGCTTTGCTTACGTTTCCCCAGAGTAATGTTTTCTGCGGCAAGATTTCAATGATTCTTCAGATTTCAACTAATCCCTCTATCTCTCTTTCTTTTCTTTTCTGTTTTTTTTCTTCATATACTGAAATGAAGAGACAGAAAACGATGAAATGGAACCACTCTTTTTTTTTTTTATTAACACAATGAACAAGGAGATGAACACAAACACCGGAAAACTTCAAGGAACACTAGAAAAAAAAAAGCATTGGACAAAGATAAACATCAGGGATCACTTTTTTTCTTTTTAGAATTGAGCAGAATCTAAACTCTTACGCA
>JAJQXV010000075.1:0-23903 GCA_025169955.1 Salix arbutifolia
ATCACTCCTCAAAGCTGTTGTCCTGTAAGCATTGATGACTCTGGATTTTTCAATCTCTGGTTTCTCTACGAGAAGCACATGATATTCCCGTTTGAATGTCTAGTTTCGCTTGGTTTTAACGCAGCAGATTGCGGCAGATTCTCATCTTCAAAACTGTTCTCTGTCGTGTTGGATCACTCCTCAAAGCTGTTGTCCTGTAAGCATTGATGACTCTGGATTTTTCAATCGCCTGGTTTCTCTACGAGAAGCACATGATATTCCCGTTTGAATGTCTAGTTTCGCTTGGTTTTAAAGAAGCAGATTGCGGCAGATTCTCATCTTCAAAACTGTTCTCTGTCGTGTTGGATCACTCCTCAAAGCTGTTGTCCTGTAAGCATTGATGACTCTGGATTTTTCAATCGCCTCGTTTCTCTACGAGAAGCACATGATATTCCCGTTTGAATGTCTAGTTTCGCTTGGTTTTAACGCAGCAGATTGCGGCAGATTCTCATCTTCAAAAATGTTCTCTGTCGTGTTCGATCACTCGTCAAAGCTGTTGTCCTGTAAGCTTTGATGACTCTGGATTTTTCAATCGCCTCGTTTCTCTACGAGAAGCACATGATATTCCCGTTTGAATGTCTAGTTTCGCTTGGTTTTAAAGAAGCATATTGCGGCAGATTCTCATCTTCAAAACTGTTCTCTGTCGTGTTGGATCACTCCTCAAAGCTGTTGTCCTGTAAGCATTGATGACTCTGGATTTTTCAATCTCCTCGTTTCTCTACGAGAAGCACATGATATTCCCGTTTGAATGTCTAGTTTCGCTTGGTTTTAAAGCAGATTGCGGCAGATTCTCATCTTCAAAACTGTTCTCTGTCGTGTTGGATCACTCCTCAAAGCTGTTGTCCTGTAAGCATTGATGACTCTGGATTTTTCAATCGCCTGGTTTCTCTACGAGAAGCACATGATATTCCCGTTTGAATGTCTAGTTTCGCTTGGTTTTAACGCAGCAGATTGCGGCAGATTCTCATCTTCAAAACTGTTCTCTGTCGTGTTGGATCACTCCTCAAAGCTGTTGTCCTGTAAGCATTGATGACTCTGGATTTTTCAATCGCCTGGTTTCTCTACGAGAAGCACATGATATTCCCGTTTGAATGTCTAGTTTCGCTTGGTTTTAACGAAGCAGATTGCGGCAGATTCTCATCTTCAAAACTGTTCTCTGTCGTGTTGGATCACTCCTCAAAGCTGTTGTCCTGTAAGCATTGATGACTCTGGATTTTTCAATCGCCTGGTTTCTCTACGAGAAGCACATGATATTCCCGTTTGAATGTCTAGTTTCGCTTGGTTTTAAAGAAGCATATTGCGGCAGATTCTCATCTTCAAAACTGTTCTCTGTCGTGTTGGATCACTCCTCAAAGCTGTTGTCCTGTAAGCATTGATGACTCTGGATTTTTCAATCGCCTGGTTTCTCTACGAGAAGCACATGATATTCCCGTTTGAATGTCTAGTTTCGCTTGGTTTTAACGCAGCAGATTGCGGCAGATTCTCATCTTCAAAAATGTTCTCTGTCGTGTTGGATCACTCGTCAAAGCTGTTGTCCTGTAAGCTTTGATGACTCTGGATTTTTCAATCGCCTGGTTTCTCTACGAGAAGCACATGATATTCCCGTTTGAATGTCTAGTTTCGCTTGGTTTTAAAGAAGCATATTGCGGCAGATTCTCATCTTCAAAACTGTTCTCTGTCGTGTTGGATCACTCCTCAAAGCTGTTGTCCTGTAAGCATTGATGACTCTGGATTTTACAATCGCCTCGTTTCTCTACGAGAAGCACATGATATTCCCGTTTGAATGTCTAGTTTCGCTTGGTTTTAAGAAGCAGATTGCGGCAGATTCTCATCTTCAAAACTGTTCTCTGTCGTGTTGGATCACTCCTCAAAGCTGTTGTCCTGTAAGCATTGATGACTCTGGATTTTTCAATCGCCTGGTTTCTCTACGAGAAGCACATGATATTCCCGTTTGAATGTCTAGTTTCGCTTGGTTTTAAAGAAGCATATTGCGGCAGATTCTCATCTTCAAAACTGTTCTCTGTCGTGTTGGATCACTCCTCAAAGCTGTTGTCCTGTAAGCATTGATGACTCTGGATTTTTCAATCGCCTGGTTTCTCTACGAGAAGCACATGATATTCCCGTTTGAATGTCTAGTTTCGCTTGGTTTTAACGAAGCATATTGCGGCAGATTCTCATCTTCAAAACTGTTCTCTGTCGTGTTGGATCACTCCTCAAAGCTGTTGTCCTGTAAGCATTGATGACTCTGGATTTTTCAATCGCCTGGTTTCTCTACGAGAAGCACATGATATTCCCGTTTGAATGTCTAGTTTCGCTTGGTTTTAACAAGCAGATTGCGGCAGATTCTCATCTTCAAAACTGTTCTCTGTCGTGTTGGATCACTCCTCAAAGCTGTTGTCCTGTAAGCATTGATGACTCTGGATTTTTCAATCGCCTGGTTTCTCTACGAGAAGCACATGATATTCCCGTTTGAATGTCTAGTTTCGCTTGGTTTTAACGAAGCAGATTGCGGCAGATTCTCATCTTCAAAACTGTTCTCTGTCGTGTTGGATCACTCCTCAAAGCTGTTGTCCTGTAAGCATTGATGACTCTGGATTTTTCAATCGCCTCGTTTCTCTACGAGAAGCACATGATATTCCCGTTTGAATGTCTAGTTTCGCTTGGTTTTAAAGAAGCATATTGCGGCAGATTCTCATCTTCAAAACTGTTCTCTGTCGTGTTGGATCACTCCTCAAAGCTGTTGTCCTGTAAGCATTGATGACTCTGGATTTTTCAATCGCCTGGTTTCTCTACGAGAAGCACATGATATTCCCGTTTGAATGTCTAGTTTCGCTTGGTTTTAACGCAGCAGATTGCGGCAGATTCTCATCTTCAAAACTGTTCTCTGTCGTGTTGGATCACTCCTCAAAGCTGTTGTCCTGTAAGCATTGATGACTCTGGATTTTTCAATCGCCTGGTTTCTCTACGAGAAGCACATGATATTCCCGTTTGAATGTCTAGTTTCGCTTGGTTTTAACGAAGCATATTGCGGCAGATTCTCATCTTCAAAACTGTTCTCTGTCGTGTTGGATCACTCCTCAAAGCTGTTGTCCTGTAAGCATTGATGACTCTGGATTTTTCAATCGCCCGGTTTCTCTACGAGAAGCACATGATATTCCCGTTTGAATGTCTAGTTTCGCTTGGTTTTAACGAAGCAGATTGCGGCAGATTCTCATCTTCAAAACTGTTCTCTGTCGTGTTGGATCACTCCTCAAAGCTGTTGTCCTGTAAGCATTGATGACTCTGGATTTTTCAATCTCCTCGTTTCTCTACGAGAAGCACATGATATTCCCGTTTGAATGTCTAGTTTCGCTTGGTTTTAAAGAAGCATATTGCGGCAGATTCTCATCTTCAAAACTATTCTCTGTCGTGTTGGATCACTCCTCAAAGCTGTTGTCCTGTAAGCATTGATGACTCTGGATTTTTCAATCTCCTCGTTTCTCTACGAGAAGCACATGATATTCCCGTTTGAATGTCTAGTTTCGCTTGGTTTTAAAGAAGCATATTGCGGCAGATTCTCATCTTCAAAACTGTTCTCTGTCGTGTTGGATCACTCCTCAAAGCTGTTGTCCTGTAAGCATTGATGACTCTGGATTTTTCAATCGCCTGGTTTCTCTACGAGAAGCACATGATATTCCCGTTTGAATGTCTAGTTTCGCTTGGTTTTAACTAAGCAGATTGCGGTAGATTCTCATCTTCAAAACTGTTCTCTGTCGTGTTGGATCACTCCTCAAAGCTGTTGTCCTGTAAGCATTGATGACTCTGGATTTTTCAATCGCCTGGTTTCTCTACGAGAAGCACATGATATTCCCGTTTGAATGTCTAGTTTCGCTTGGTTTTAACGCAGCAGATTGCGGCAGATTCTCATCTTCAAAACTGTTCTCTGTCGTGTTGGATCACTCCTCAAAGCTGTTGTCCTGTAAGCATTGATGACTCTGGATTTTTCAATCTCCTCGTTTCTCTACGAGAAGCACATGATATTCCCGTTTGAATGTCTAGTTTCGCTTGGTTTTAAAGAAGCATATTGCGGCAGATTCTCATCTTCAAAACTGTTCTCTGTCGTGTTGGATCACTCCTCAAAGCTGTTGTCCTGTAAGCATTGATGACTCTGGATTTTTCAATCGCCTGGTTTCTCTACGAGAAGCACATGATATTCCCGTTTGAATGTCTAGTTTCGCTTGGTTTTAAAGAGCAGATTGCGGCAGATTCTCATCTTCAAAACTGTTCTCTGTCGTGTTGGATCACTCCTCAAAGCTGTTGTCCTGTAAGCATTGATGACTCTGGATTTTTCAATCGCCTGGTTTCTCTACGAGAAGCACATGATATTCCCGTTTGAATGTCTAGTTTCGCTTGGTTTTAACAAGCAGATTGCGGCAGATTCTCATCTTCAAAACTGTTCTCTGTCGTGTTGGATCACTCCTCAAAGCTGTTGTCCTGTAAGCATTGATGACTCTGGATTTTTCAATCGCCTGGTTTCTCTACGAGAAGCACATGATATTCCCGTTTGAATGTCTAGTTTCGCTTGGTTTTAACGCAGCAGATTGCGGCAGATTCTCATCTTCAAAACTGTTCTCTGTCGTGTTGGATCACTCCTCAAAGCTGTTGTCCTGTAAGCATTGATGACTCTGGATTTTTCAATCGCCTGGTTTCTCTACGAGAAGCACATGATATTCCCGTTTGAATGTCTAGTTTCGCTTGGTTTTAAAGAAGCAGATTGCGGCAGATTCTCATCTTCAAAACTGTTCTCTGTCGTGTTGGATCACTCCTCAAAGCTGTTGTCCTGTAAGCATTGATGACTCTGGATTTTTCAATCTCCTCGTTTCTCTACGAGAAGCACATGATATTCCCGTTTGAATGTCTAGTTTCGCTTGGTTTTAAAGAGCATATTGCGGCAGATTCTCATCTTCAAAACTGTTCTCTGTCGTGTTGGATCACTCCTCAAAGCTGTTGTCCTGTAAGCATTGATGACTCTGGATTTTTCAATCTCCTCGTTTCTCTACGAGAAGCACATGATATTCCCGTTTGAATATCTAGTTTCGCTTGGTTTTAAGGCAGAAGATTGCGGCAGATTCTCATCTTCAAAACTGTTCTCTGTCGTGTTGGATCACTCCTCAAAGCTGTTGTCCTGTAAGCATTGATGACTCTGGATTTTTCAATCGCCTGGTTTCTCTACGAGAAGCACATGATATTCCCGTTTGAATGTCTAGTTTCGCTTGGTTTTAACGAAGCAGATTGCGGCAGATTCTCATCTTCAAAACTGTTCTCTGTCGTGTTGGATCACTCCTCAAAGCTGTTGTCCTGTAAGCATTGATGACTCTGGATTTTTCAATCGCCTGGTTTCTCTACGAGAAGCACATGATATTCCCGTTTGAATGTCTAGTTTCGCTTGGTTTTAACGCAGAAGATTGCGGCAGATTCTCATCTTCAAAACTGTTCTCTGTCGTGTTGGATCACTCCTCAAAGCTGTTGTCCTGTAAGCATTGATGACTCTGGATTTTTCAATCGCCTGGTTTCTCTACGAGAAGCACATGATATTCCCGTTTGAATGTCTAGTTTCGCTTGGTTTTAACGAGCAGATTGCGGCAGATTCTCATCTTCAAAACTGTTCTCTGTCGTGTTGGATCACTCCTCAAAGCTGTTGTCCTGTAAGCATTGATGACTCTGGATTTTTCAATCGCCTGGTTTCTCTACGAGAAGCACATGATATTCCCGTTTGAATGTCTAGTTTCGCTTGGTTTTAAAGAAGCAGATTGCGGCAGATTCTCATCTTCAAAACTGTTCTCTGTCGTGTTGGATCACTCCTCAAAGCTGTTGTCCTGTAAGCATTGATGACTCTGGATTTTTCAATCGCCTGGTTTCTCTACGAGAAGCACATGATATTCCCGTTTGAATGTCTAGTTTCGCTTGGTTTTAACGAGCAGATTGCGGCAGATTCTCATCTTCAAAACTGTTCTCTGTCGTGTTGGATCACTCCTCAAAGCTGTTGTCCTGTAAGCATTGATGACTCTGGATTTTTCAATCGCCTGGTTTCTCTACGAGAAGCACATGATATTCCCGTTTGAATATCTAGTTTCGCTTGGTTTTAAGGCAGAAGATTGCGGCAGATTCTCATCTTCAAAACTGTTCTCTGTCGTGTTGGATCACTCCTCAAAGCTGTTGTCCTGTAAGCATTGATGACTCTGGATTTTTCAATCTCCTCGTTTCTCTACGAGAAGCACATGATATTCCCGTTTGAATGTCTAGTTTCGCTTGGTTTTAAAGAAGCATATTGCGGCAGATTCTCATCTTCAAAACTGTTCTCTGTCGTGTTGGATCACTCCTCAAAGCTGTTGTCCTGTAAGCATTGATGACTCTGGATTTTTCAATCGCCTGGTTTCTCTACGAGAAGCACATGATATTCCCGTTTGAATGTCTAGTTTCGCTTGGTTTTAAAGAAGCAGATTGCGGCAGATTCTCATCTTCAAAACTGTTCTCTGTCGTGTTGGATCACTCCTCAAAGCTGTTGTCCTGTAAGCATTGATGACTCTGGATTTTTCAATCTCCTCGTTTCTCTACGAGAAGCACATGATATTCCCGTTTGAATGTCTAGTTTCGCTTGGTTTTAACGAAGCATATTGCGGCAGATTCTCATCTTCAAAACTGTTCTCTGTCGTGTTGGATCACTCCTCAAAGCTGTTGTCCTGTAAGCATTGATGACTCTGGATTTTTCAACTCCTGGTTTCTCTACGAGAAGCACATGATATTCCCGTTTGAATGTCTAGTTTCGCTTGGTTTTAAAGAAGCAGATTGCGGCAGATTCTCATCTTCAAAACTGTTCTCTGTCGTGTTGGATCACTCCTCAAAGCTGTTGTCCTGTAAGCATTGATGACTCTGGATTTTTCAATCGCCTGGTTTCTCTACGAGAAGCACATGATATTCCCGTTTGAATGTCTAGTTTCGCTTGGTTTTAACGAAGCAGATTGCGGCAGATTCTCATCTTCAAAACTGTTCTCTGTCGTGTTGGATCACTCCTCAAAGCTGTTGTCCTGTAAGCATTGATGACTCTGGATTTTTCAAACGCCTGGTTTCTCTACGAGAAGCACATGATATTCCCGTTTGAATGTCTAGTTTCGCTTGGTTTTAAAGAAGCATATTGCGGCAGATTCTCATCTTCAAAACTGTTCTCTGTCGTGTTGGATCACTCCTCAAAGCTGTTGTCCTGTAAGCATTGATGACTCTGGATTTTTCAATCGCCTGGTTTCTCTACGAGAAGCACATGATATTCCCGTTTGAATGTCTAGTTTCGCTTGGTTTTAACGAAGCAGATTGCGGCAGATTCTCATCTTCAAAACTGTTCTCTGTCGTGTTGGATCACTCCTCAAAGCTGTTGTCCTGTAAGCATTGATGACTCTGGATTTTTCAATCTCCTGGTTTCTCTACGAGAAGCACATGATATTCCCGTTTGAATGTCTAGTTTCGCTTGGTTTTAAAGAAGCAGATTGCGGCAGATTCTCATCTTCAAAACTGTTCTCTGTCGTGTTGGATCACTCCTCAAAGCTGTTGTCCTGTAAGCATTGATGACTCTGGATTTTTCAATCTCCTCGTTTCTCTACGAGAAGCACATGATATTCCCGTTTGAATGTCTAGTTTCGCTTGGTTTTAAAGAAGCATATTGCGGCAGATTCTCATCTTCAAAACTGTTCTCTGTCGTGTTGGATCACTCCTCAAAGCTGTTGTCCTGTAAGCATTGATGACTCTGGATTTTTCAATCGCCTGGTTTCTCTACGAGAAGCACATGATATTCCCGTTTGAATGTCTAGTTTCGCTTGGTTTTAACGCAGCAGATTGCGGCAGATTCTCATCTTCAAAACTGTTCTCTGTCGTGTTGGATCACTCCTCAAAGCTGTTGTCCTGTAAGCATTGATGACTCTGGATTTTTCAATCTCCTCGTTTCTCTACGAGAAGCACATGATATTCCCGTTTGAATGTCTAGTTTCGCTTGGTTTTAAAGAAGCATATTGCGGCAGATTCTCATCTTCAAAACTGTTCTCTGTCGTGTTGGATCACTCCTCAAAGCTGTTGTCCTGTAAGCATTGATGACTCTGGATTTTTCAATCGCCTGGTTTCTCTACGAGAAGCACATGATATTCCCGTTTGAATGTCTAGTTTCGCTTGGTTTTAAAGCAGATTGCGGCAGATTCTCATCTTCAAAACTGTTCTCTGTCGTGTTGGATCACTCCTCAAAGCTGTTGTCCTGTAAGCATTGATGACTCTGGATTTTTCAATCTCCTCGTTTCTCTACGAGAAGCACATGATATTCCCGTTTGAATGTCTAGTTTCGCTTGGTTTTAACGAAGCAGATTGCGGCAGATTCTCATCTTCAAAACTGTTCTCTGTCGTGTTGGATCACTCCTCAAAGCTGTTGTCCTGTAAGCATTGATGACTCTGGATTTTTCAATCTCCTCGTTTCTCTACGAGAAGCACATGATATTCCCGTTTGAATGTCTAGTTTCGCTTGGTTTTAAAGAAGCATATTGCGGCAGATTCTCATCTTCAAAACTGTTCTCTGTCGTGTTGGATCACTCCTCAAAGCTGTTGTCCTGTAAGCATTGATGACTCTGGATTTTTCAATCGCCTGGTTTCTCTACGAGAAGCTCATGATATTCACGTTTGAATGTCTAGTTTCGCTTGGTTTTAACTAAGCAGATTGCGGCAGATTCTCATCTTCAAAACTGTTCTCTGTCGTGTTGGATCACTCCTCAAAGCTGTTGTCCTGTAAGCATTGATGACTCTGGATTTTTCAATCGCCTGGTTTCTCTACGAGAAGCACATGATATTCCCGTTTGAATGTCTAGTTTCGCTTGGTTTTAACGCAGCAGATTGCGGCAGATTCTCATCTTCAAAACTGTTCTCTGTCGTGTTGGATCACTCCTCAAAGCTGTTGTCCTGTAAGCATTGATGACTCTGGATTTTTCAATCTCCTCGTTTCTCTACGAGAAGCACATGATATTCCCGTTTGAATGTCTAGTTTCGCTTGGTTTTAAAGAAGCATATTGCGGCAGATTCTCATCTTCAAAACTGTTCTCTGTCGTGTTGGATCACTCCTCAAAGCTGTTGTCCTGTAAGCATTGATGACTCTGGATTTTTCAATCGCCTGGTTTCTCTACGAGAAGCACATGATATTCCCGTTTGAATGTCTAGTTTCGCTTGGTTTTAAAAGCAGATTGCGGCAGATTCTCATCTTCAAAACTGTTCTCTGTCGTGTTGGATCACTCCTCAAAGCTGTTGTCCTGTAAGCATTGATGACTCTGGATTTTTCAATCTCCTGGTTTCTCTACGAGAAGCACATGATATTCCCGTTTGAATGTCTAGTTTCGCTTGGTTTTAAAGAAGCATATTGCGGCAGATTCTCATCTTCAAAACTGTTCTCTGTCGTGTTGGATCACTCCTCAAAGCTGTTGTCCTGTAAGCATTGATGACTCTGGATTTTTCAATCTCACGAGAAGCACATGATATTCGCTAGTTTAAAGATTTCTCATCTTCAAAACTGTTCTCTGTCGTGTTGGATCACTCCTCAAAGCTGTTGTCCTGTAAGCATTGATGACTCTGGATTTTTCAATCGCCTGGTTTCTCTACGAGAAGCACATGATATTCCCGTTTGAATGTCTAGTTTCGCTTGGTTTTAACGAAGCAGATTGCGGCAGATTCTCATCTTCAAAACTGTTCTCTGTCGTGTTGGATCACTCCTCAAAGCTGTTGTCCTGTAAGCATTGATGACTCTGGATTTTTCAATCTCCTCGTTTCTCTACGAGAAGCACATGATATTCCCGTTTGAATGTCTAGTTTCGCTTGGTTTTAAAGAAGCATATTGCGGCAGATTCTCATCTTCAAAACTGTTCTCTGTCGTGTTGGATCACTCCTCAAAGCTGTTGTCCTGTAAGCATTGATGACTCTGGATTTTTCAATCTACGAGAAGCACATGATATTCCCGCTAGTTTCGCTTGGTTTTAAAGATTCGGCAGATTCTCATCTTCAAAACTGTTCTCTGTCGTGTTGGATCACTCCTCAAAGCTGTTGTCCTGTAAGCATTGATGACTCTGGATTTTTCAATCGCCTGGTTTCTCTACGAGAAGCACATGATATTCCCGTTTGAATGTCTAGTTTCGCTTGGTTTTAACGCAGCAGATTGCGGCAGATTCTCATCTTCAAAACTGTTCTCTGTCGTGTTGGATCACTCCTCAAAGCTGTTGTCCTGTAAGCATTGATGACTCTGGATTTTTCAATCGCCTGGTTTCTCTACGAGAAGCACATGATATTCCCGTTTGAATGTCTAGTTTCGCTTGGTTTTAACGAAGCATATTGCGGCAGATTCTCATCTTCAAAACTGTTCTCTGTCGTGTTGGATCACTCCTCAAAGCTGTTGTCCTGTAAGCATTGATGACTCTGGATTTTTCAATCGCCTGGTTTCTCTACGAGAAGCACATGATATTCCCGTTTGAATGTCTAGTTTCGCTTGGTTTTAACGAAGCAGATTGCGGCAGATTCTCATCTTCAAAACTGTTCTCTGTCGTGTTGGATCACTCCTCAAAGCTGTTGTCCTGTAAGCATTGATGACTCTGGATTTTTCAATCGCCTCGTTTCTCTACGAGAAGCACATGATATTCCCGTTTGAATGTCTAGTTTCGCTTGGTTTTAAAGAAGCATATTGCGGCAGATTCTCATCTTCAAAACTGTTCTCTGTCGTGTTGGATCACTCCTCAAAGCTGTTGTCCTGTAAGCATTGATGACTCTGGATTTTTCAATCTCCTCGTTTCTCTACGAGAAGCACATGATATTCCCGTTTGAATGTCTAGTTTCGCTTGGTTTTAAAGAAGCATATTGCGGCAGATTCTCATCTTCAAAACTGTTCTCTGTCGTGTTGGATCACTCCTCAAAGCTGTTGTCCTGTAAGCATTGATGACTCTGGATTTTTCAATCTCCTGGTTTCTCTACGAGAAGCACATGATATTCCCGTTTGAATGTCTAGTTTCGCTTGGTTTTAACGAAGCATATTGCGGCAGATTCTCATCTTCAAAACTGTTCTCTGTCGTGTTGGATCACTCCTCAAAGCTGTTGTCCTGTAAGCATTGATGACTCTGGATTTTTCAATCTCCTCGTTTCTCTACGAGAAGCACATGATATTCCCGTTTGAATGTCTAGTTTCGCTTGGTTTTAAAAGCAGATTGCGGCAGATTCTCATCTTCAAAACTGTTCTCTGTCGTGTTGGATCACTCCTCAAAGCTGTTGTCCTGTAAGCATTGATGACTCTGGATTTTTCAATCTCCTCGTTTCTCTACGAGAAGCACATGATATTCCCGTTTGAATGTCTAGTTTTGCTTGGTTTTAAAGAAGCATATTGCGGCAGATTCTCATCTTCAAAACTGTTCTCTGTCGTGTTGGATCACTCCTCAAAGCTATTGTCCTGTAAGCATTGATGACTCTGGATTTTTCAATCTCCTCGTTTCTCTACGAGAAGCACATGATATTCCCGTTTGAATGTCTAGTTTCGCTTGGTTTTAACGAAGCATATTGCGGCAGATTCTCATCTTCAAAACTGTTCTCTGTCGTGTTGGATCACTCCTCAAAGCTGTTGTCCTGTAAGCATTGATGACTCTGGATTTTTCAATCTCCTCGTTTCTCTACGAGAAGCACATGATATTCCCGTTTGAATGTCTAGTTTCGCTTGGTTTTAACGAAGCATATTGCGGCAGATTCTCATCTTCAAAACTGTTCTCTGTCGTGTTGGATCACTCCTCAAAGCTGTTGTCCTGTAAGCATTGATGACTCTGGATTTTTCAATCGCCTGGTTTCTCTACGAGAAGCACATGATATTCCCGTTTGAATGTCTAGTTTCGCTTGGTTTTAACGAAGCATATTGCGGCAGATTCTCATCTTCAAAACTGTTCTCTGTCGTGTTGGATCACTCCTCAAAGCTGTTGTCCTGTAAGCATTGATGACTCTGGATTTTTTAATCGCCTCGTTTCTCTACGAGAAGCACATGATATTCCCGTTTGAATGTCTAGTTTCGCTTGGTTTTAAAGAAGCATATTGCGGCAGATTCTCATCTTCAAAACTGTTCTCTGTCGTGTTGGATCACTCCTCAAAGCTGTTGTCCTGTAAGCATTGATGACTCTGGATTTTTCAATCTCCTCGTTTCTCTACGAGAAGCACATGATATTCCCGTTTGAATGTCTAGTTTCGCTTGGTTTTAAAGAAGCATATTGCGGCAGATTCTCATCTTCAAAACTGTTCTCTGTCGTGTTGGATCACTCCTCAAAGCTGTTGTCCTGTAAGCATTGATGACTCTGGATTTTTCAATCTCCTCGTTTCTCTACGAGAAGCACATGATATTCCCGTTTGAATGTCTAGTTTCGCTTGGTTTTAAAGAAGCATATTGCGGCAGATTCTCATCTTCAAAACTGTTCTCTGTCGTGTTGGATCACTCCTCAAAGCTGTTGTCCTGTAAGCATTGATGACTCTGGATTTTTCAATCTCCTCGTTTCTCTACGAGAAGCACATGATATTCCCGTTTGAATGTCTAGTTTCGCTTGGTTTTCAACAAGCAGATTGCGGCAGATTCTAATCTTGAAAACTGTTCTCTGTCGTGTTGGATCACTCCTCAAAGCTGTTGTCCTGTAAGCATTGATGACTCTGGATTTTTCAATCTCCTCGTTTCTCTACGAGAAGCACATGATATTCCCGTTTGAATGTCTAGTTTCGCTTGGTTTTAAAGAAGCATATTGCGGCAGATTCTCATCTTCAAAACTGTTCTCTGTCGTGTTGGATCACTCCTCAAAGCTGTTGTCCTGTAAGCATTGATGACTCTGGATTTTTCAATCTCCTCGTTTCTCTACGAGAAGCACATGATATTCCCGTTTGAATGTCTAGTTTCGCTTGGTTTTAACGAAGCATATTGCGGCAGATTCTCATCTTCAAAACTGTTCTCTGTCGTGTTGGATCACTCCTCAAAGCTGTTGTCCTGTAAGCATTGATGACTCTGGATTTTTCAATCTCCTCGTTTCTCTACGAGAAGCACATGATATTCCCGTTTGAATGTCTAGTTTCGCTTGGTTTTAACGAAGCATATTGCGGCAGATTCTCATCTTCAAAACTGTTCTCTGTCGTGTTGGATCACTCCTCAAAGCTGTTGTCCTGTAAGCATTGATGACTCTGGATTTTTCAATCGCCTCGTTTCTCTACGAGAAGCACATGATATTCCCGTTTGAATGTCTAGTTTCGCTTGGTTTTAACGAAGCATATTGCGGCAGATTCTCATCTTCAAAACTGTTCTCTGTCGTGTTGGATCACTCCTCAAAGCTGTTGTCCTGTAAGCATTGATGACTCTGGATTTTTCAATCTCCTCGTTTCTCTACGAGAAGCACATGATATTCCCGTTTGAATGTCTAGTTTCGCTTGGTTTTAACGAAGCATATTGCGGCAGATTCTCATCTTCAAAACTGTTCTCTGTCGTGTTGGATCACTCCTCAAAGCTGTTGTCCTGTAAGCATTGATGACTCTGGATTTTTCAATCTCCTCGTTTCTCTACGAGAAGCACATGATATTCCGTTTGAATGTCTAGTTTCGCTTGGTTTTAACGAAGCATATTGCGGCAGATTCTCATCTTCAAAACTGTTCTCTGTCGTGTTGGATCACTCCTCAAAGCTGTTGTCCTGTAAGCATTGATGACTCTGGATTTTTCAATCTCCTGGTTTCTCTACGAGAAGCACATGATATTCCCGTTTGAATGTCTAGTTTCGCTTGGTTTTAACGAAGCATATTGCGGCAGATTCTCATCTTCAAAACTGTTCTCTGTCGTGTTGGATCACTCCTCAAAGCTGTTGTCCTGTAAGCATTGATGACTCTGGATTTTTCAATCTCCTCGTTTCTCTACGAGAAGCACATGATATTCCCGTTTGAATGTCTAGTTTCGCTTGGTTTTAAAGAAGCATATTGCGGCAGATTCTCATCTTCAAAACTGTTCTCTGTCGTGTTGGATCACTCCTCAAAGCTGTTGTCCTGTAAGCATTGATGACTCTGGATTTTTCAATCGCCTCGTTTCTCTACGAGAAGCACATGATATTCCCGTTTGAATGTCTAGTTTCGCTTGGTTTTAACGAAGCAGATTGCGGCAGATTCTCATCTTCAAAACTGTTCTCTGTCGTGTTGGATCACTCCTCAAAGCTGTTGTCCTGTAAGCATTGATGACTCTGGATTTTTCAATCTCCTCGTTTCTCTACGAGAAGCACATGATATTCCCGTTTGAATGTCTAGTTTCGCTTGGTTTTAACGAAGCAGATTGCGGCAGATTCTCATCTTCAAAACTGTTCTCTGTCGTGTTGGATCACTCCTCAAAGCTGTTGTCCTGTAAGCATTGATGACTCTGGATTTTTCAATCTCCTCGTTTCTCTACGAGAAGCACATGATATTCCCGTTTGAATGTCTAGTTTCGCTTGGTTTTAAAGAAGCAGATTGCGGCAGATTCTCATCTTCAAAACTGTTCTCTGTCGTGTTGGATCACTCCTCAAAGCTGTTGTCCTGTAAGCATTGATGACTCTGGATTTTTCAATCGCCTGGTTTCTCTACGAGAAGCACATGATATTCCCGTTTGAATGTCTAGTTTCGCTTGGTTTTAACGAAGCAGATTGCGGCAGATTCTCATCTTCAAAACTGTTCTCTGTCGTGTTGGATCACTCCTCAAAGCTGTTGTCCTGTAAGCATTGATGACTCTGGATTTTTCAATCTCCTCGTTTCTCTACGAGAAGCACATGATATTCCCGTTTGAATGTCTAGTTTCGCTTGGTTTTAACGAAGCATATTGCGGCAGATTCTCATCTTCAAAACTGTTCTCTGTCGTGTTGGATCACTCCTCAAAGCTGTTGTCCTGTAAGCATTGATGACTCTGGATTTTTCAATCTCCTCGTTTCTCTACGAGAAGCACATGATATTCCCGTTTGAATGTCTAGTTTCGCTTGGTTTTAAAGAAGCAGATTGCGGCAGATTCTCATCTTCAAAACTGTTCTCTGTCGTGTTGGATCACTCCTCAAAGCTGTTGTCCTGTAAGCATTGATGACTCTGGATTTTTCAATCGCCTGGTTTCTCTACGAGAAGCACATGATATTCCCGTTTGAATGTCTAGTTTCGCTTGGTTTTAACGCAGCAGATTGCGGCAGATTCTCATCTTCAAAACTGTTCTCTGTCGTGTTGGATCACTCCTCAAAGCTGTTGTCCTGTAAGCATTGATGACTCTGGATTTTTCAATCTCCTCGTTTCTCTACGAGAAGCACATGATATTCCCGTTTGAATGTCTAGTTTCGCTTGGTTTTAAAGAAGCATATTGCGGCAGATTCTCATCTTCAAAACTGTTCTCTGTCGTGTTGGATCACTCCTCAAAGCTGTTGTCCTGTAAGCATTGATGACTCTGGATTTTTCAATCTCCTCGTTTCTCTACGAGAAGCACATGATATTCCCGTTTGAATGTCTAGTTTCGCTTGGTTTTAACGAAGCAGATTGCGGCAGATTCTCATCTTCAAAACTGTTCTCTGTCGTGTTGGATCACTCCTCAAAGCTGTTGTCCTGTAAGCATTGATGACTCTGGATTTTTCAATCTCCTCGTTTCTCTACGAGAAGCACATGATATTCCCGTTTGAATGTCTAGTTTCGCTTGGTTTTAACGAAGCATTTGCGGCAGATTCTCATCTTCAAAACTGTTCTCTGTCGTGTTGGATCACTCCTCAAAGCTGTTGTCCTGTAAGCATTGATGACTCTGGATTTTTCAATCTCCTCGTTTCTCTACGAGAAGCACATGATATTCCCGTTTGAATGTCTAGTTTCGCTTGGTTTTAAAGAAGCAGATTGCGGCAGATTCTCATCTTCAAAACTGTTCTCTGTCGTGTTGGATCACTCCTCAAAGCTGTTGTCCTGTAAGCATTGATGACTCTGGATTTTTCAATCTCCTCGTTTCTCTACGAGAAGCACATGATATTCCCGTTTGAATGTCTAGTTTCGCTTGGTTTTAACGAAGCAGATTGCGGCAGATTCTCATCTTCAAAACTGTTCTCTGTCGTGTTGGATCACTCCTCAAAGCTGTTGTCCTGTAAGCATTGATGACTCTGGATTTTTCAATCTCCTCGTTTCTCTACGAGAAGCACATGATATTCCCGTTTGAATGTCTAGTTTCGCTTGGTTTTAACGAAGCATATTGCGGCAGATTCTCATCTTCAAAACTGTTCTCTGTCGTGTTGGATCACTCAAAGCTGTTGTCCTGTAAGCATTGATGACTCTGGATTTTTCAATCTCCTCGTTTCTCTACGAGAAGCACATGATATTCCCGTTTGAATGTCTAGTTTCGCTTGGTTTTAAAGAAGCATATTGCGGCAGATTCTCATCTTCAAAACTGTTCTCTGTCGTGTTGGATCACTCCTCAAAGCTGTTGTCCTGTAAGCATTGATGACTCTGGATTTTTCAATCGCCTGGTTTCTCTACGAGAAGCACATGATATTCCCGTTTGAATGTCTAGTTTCGCTTGGTTTTAACGCAGCATATTGCGGCAGATTCTCATCTTCAAAACTGTTCTCTGTCGTGTTGGATCACTCCTCAAAGCTGTTGTCCTGTAAGCATTGATGACTCTGGATTTTTCAATCTCCTCGTTTCTCTACGAGAAGCACATGATATTCCCGTTTGAATGTCTAGTTTCGCTTGGTTTTAAAGAAGCACATTGCGGTAGATTCTCATCTTCAAAAATGTTCTCTGTCGTGTTCGATCACTCGTCAAAGCTGTTGTCCTGTAAGCATTGATGACTCTGGATTTTTCAATCTCCTCGTTTCTCTACGAGAAGCACATGATATTCCCGTTTGAATGTCTAGTTTCGCTTGGTTTTAACGAAGCAGATTGCGGCAGATTCTCATCTTCAAAACTGTTCTCTGTCGTGTTGGATCACTCGTCAAAGCTGTTGTCCTGTAAGCATTGATGACTCTGGATTTTTCAATCTCCTCGTTTCTCTACGAGAAGCACATGATATTCCCGTTTTAATGTCTACTTTCGCTTGTTTTTAACGAAGCATATTGCGGGAGATTCTCATATTCAAAACTGTTCTCTGTCGTGTTGGATCACTCGTCAAAGCTGTTGTCCTGTAAGCATTGATGACTCTGGATTTTTCAATCTCCTCGTTTCTCTACGAGAAGCACATGATATTCCCGTTTGAATGTCTAGTTTCGCTTGGTTTTAAAGAAGCAGATTGCGGCAGATTCTCATCTTCAAAACTGTTCTCTGTCGTGTTGGATCACTCTTCAAAGCTGTTGTCCTGTAAGCATTGATGACTCTGGATTTTTCAATCTCCTCGTTTCTCTACGAGAAGCACATGATATTCCCGTTTGAATGTCTAGTTTCGCTTGGTTTTAACGAAGCAGATTGCGGCAGATTCTCATCTTCAAAACTGTTCTCTGTCGTGTTGGATCACTCCTCAAAGCTGTTGTCCTGTAAGCATTGATGACTCTGGATTTTTCAATCTCCTCGTTTCTCTACGAGAAGCACATGATATTCCCGTTTGAATGTCTAGTTTCGCTTGGTTTTAACGCAGCAGATTGCGGCAGATTCTCATCTTCAAAACTGTTCTCTGTCGTGTTGGATCACTCCTCAAAGCTGTTGTCCTGTAAGCATTGATGACTCTGGATTTTTCAATCTCCTCGTTTCTCTACGAGAAGCACATGATATTCCCGTTTGAATGTCTAGTTTCGCTTGGTTTTAAAGAAGCATATTGCGGCAGATTCTCATCTTCAAAACTGTTCTCTGTCGTGTTGGATCACTCCTCAAAGCTGTTGTCCTGTAAGCATTGATGACTCTGGATTTTTCAATCGCCTGTTTCTCTACGAGAAGCACATGATATTCCCGTTTGAATGTCTAGTTTCGCTTGGTTTTAACGAAGCATATTGCGGCAGATTCTCATCTTCAAAACTGTTCTCTGTCGTGTTGGATCACTCCTCAAAGCTGTTGTCCTGTAAGCATTGATGACTCTGGATTTTTCAATCTCCTCGTTTCTCTACGAGAAGCACATGATATTCCCGTTTGAATGTCTAGTTTCGCTTGGTTTTAAAGAAGCATATTGCGGCAGATTCTCATCTTCAAAACTGTTCTCTGTCGTGTTGGATCACTCCTCAAAGCTGTTGTCCTGTAAGCATTGATGACTCTGGATTTTTCAATCTCCTCGTTTCTCTACGAGAAGCACATGATATTCCCGTTTGAATGTCTAGTTTCGCTTGGTTTTAACGAAGCATATTGCGGCAGATTCTCATCTTCAAAACTGTTCTCTGTCGTGTTGGATCACTCCTCAAAGCTGTTGTCCTGTAAGCATTGATGACTCTGGATTTTTCAATCTCCTCGTTTCTCTACGAGAAGCACATGATATTCCCGTTTGAATGTCTAGTTTCGCTTGGTTTTAAAGAGCAGATTGCGGCAGATTCTCATCTTCAAAACTGTTCTCTGTCGTGTTGGATCACTCCTCAAAGCTGTTGTCCTGTAAGCATTGATGACTCTGGATTTTTCAATCTCCTCGTTTCTCTACGAGAAGCACATGATATTCCCGTTTGAATGTCTAGTTTCGCTTGGTTTTAACGAAGCAGATTGCGGCAGATTCTCATCTTCAAAACTGTTCTCTGTCGTGTTGGATCACTCCTCAAAGCTGTTGTCCTGTAAGCATTGATGACTCTGGATTTTTCAATCTCCTCGTTTCTCTACGAGAAGCACATGATATTCCCGTTTGAATGTCTAGTTTCGCTTGTTTTTAAAGAAGCAGATTGCGGCAGATTCTCATCTTCAAAACTGTTCTCTGTCGTGTTCGATCACTCGTCAAAGCTGTTGTCCTGTAAGCATTGATGACTCTGGATTTTTCAATCTCCTCGTTTCTATACGAGAAGCACATGATATTCCCGTTTGAATGTCTAGTTTCGCTTGGTTTTAACAGAAGCAGATTGCGGCAGATTCTCATCTTCAAAACTGTTCTCTGTCGTGTTGGATCACTCCTCAAAGCTGTTGTCCTGTAAGCATTGATGACTCTGGATTTTTCAATCTCCTCGTTTCTCTACGAGAAGCACATGATATTCCCGTTTGAATGTCTAGTTTCGCTTGGTTTTAACGAGCAGATTGCGGCAGATTCTCATCTTCAAAACTGTTCTCTGTCGTGTTGGATCACTCCTCAAAGCTGTTGTCCTGTAAGCATTGATGACTCTGGATTTTTCAATCTCGTTTCTCTACGAGAAGCACATGATATTCCCGTTTGAATGTCTAGTTTCGCTTGGTTTTAACGAAGCAGATTGCGGCAGATTCTCATCTTCAAAACTGTTCTCTGTCGTGTTGGATCACTCCTCAAAGCTGTTGTCCTGTAAGCATTGATGACTCTGGATTTTTCAATCTCCTCGTTTCTCTACGAGAAGCACATGATATTCCCGTTTGAATGTCTAGTTTCGCTTGGTTTTAACGAAGCAGATTGCGGCAGATTCTCATCTTCAAAACTGTTCTCTGTCGTGTTGGATCACTCCTCAAAGCTGTTGTCCTGTAAGCATTGATGACTCTGGATTTTTCAATCGCCTCGTTTCTCTACGAGAAGCACATGATATTCCCGTTTGAATGTCTAGTTTCGCTTGGTTTTAACGAAGCATATTGCGGCAGATTCTCATCTTCAAAACTGTTCTCTGTCGTGTTGGATCACTCCTCAAAGCTGTTGTCCTGTAAGCATTGATGACTCTGGATTTTTCAATCTCCTCGTTTCTCTACGAGAAGCACATGATATTCCCGTTTGAATGTCTAGTTTCGCTTGGTTTTAACGAAGCATTTGCGGCAGATTCTCATCTTCAAAACTGTTCTCTGTCGTGTTGGATCACTCCTCAAAGCTGTTGTCCTGTAAGCATTGATGACTCTGGATTTTTCAATCTCCTCGTTTCTCTACGAGCAGCACATGATATTCCCGTTTGAATGTCTAGTTTCGCTTGGTTTTAACGAAGCAGATTGCGGCAGATTCTCATCTTCAAAACTGTTCTCTGTCGTGTTGGATCACTCCTCAAAGCTGTTATCCTGTAAGCTTTGATGACTCTGGATTTTTCAATCACCTGGTTTCTCTACGAGAAGCACATGATATTCCCGTTTGAATGTCTAGTTTCGCTTGGTTTTAACGCAGCAGATTGCGGCAGATTCTCATCTTCAAAACTGTTCTCTGTCGTGTTGGATCACTCGTCAAAGCTGTTGTCCTGTAAGCATTGATGACTCTGGATTTTTCAATCTCCTCGTTTCTCTACGAGAAGCACATGATATTCCCGTTTGAATGTCTAGTTTCGCTTGGTTTTAAAGAAGCATATTGCGGCAGATTCTCATCTTCAAAACTGTTCTCTGTCGTGTTGGATCACTCCTCAAAGCTGTTGTCCTGTAAGCATTGATGACTCTGGATTTTTCAATCTCCTCGTTTCTCTACGAGAAGCACATGATATTCCCGTTTGAATGTCTAGTTTCGCTTGGTTTTAACGAGCAGATTGCGGCAGATTCTCATCTTCAAAACTGTTCTCTGTCGTGTTGGATCACTCCTCAAAGCTGTTGTCCTGTAAGCATTGATGACTCTGGATTTTTCAATCTCCTCGTTTCTCTACGAGAAGCACATGATATTCCCGTTTGAATGTCTAGTTTCGCTTGGTTTTAAAGAAGATTGCGGCAGATTCTCATCTTCAAAACTGTTCTCTGTCGTGTTGGATCACTCCTCAAAGCTGTTGTCCTGTAAGCATTGATGACTCTGGATTTTTCAATCTCCTCGTTTCTCTACGAGAAGCACATGATATTCCCGTTTGAATGTCTAGTTTCGCTTGGTTTTAACGAAGCAGATTGCGGCAGATTCTCATCTTCAAAACTGTTCTCTGTCGTGTTGGATCACTCCTCAAAGCTGTTGTCCTGTAAGCATTGATGACTCTGGATTTTTCAATCTCCTCGTTTCTCTACGAGAAGCACATGATATTCCCGTTTGAATGTCTAGTTTCGCTTGGTTTTAACAAGCAGATTGCGGCAGATTCTCATCTTCAAAACTGTTCTCTGTCGTGTTGGATCACTCCTCAAAGCTGTTGTCCTGTAAGCATTGATGACTCTGGATTTTTCAATCTCCTCGTTTCTCTACGAGAAGCACATGATATTCCCGTTTGAATGTCTAGTTTCGCTTGGTTTTAACGAGCAGATTGCGGCAGATTCTCATCTTCAAAACTGTTCTCTGTCGTGTTGGATCACTCCTCAAAGCTGTTGTCCTGTAAGCATTGATGACTCTGGATTTTTCAATCTCCTCGTTTCTCTACGAGAAGCACATGATATTCCCGTTTGAATGTCTAGTTTCGCTTGGTTTTAAAGAAGCAGATTGCGGCAGATTCTCATCTTCAAAACTGTTCTCTGTCGTGTTGGATCACTCCTCAAAGCTGTTGTCCTGTAAGCATTGATGACTCTGGATTTTTCAATCTCCTCGTTTCTCTACGAGAAGCACATGATATTCCCGTTTGAATGTCTAGTTTCGCTTGGTTTTAACGAGCAGATTGCGGCAGATTCTCATCTTCAAAACTGTTCTCTGTCGTGTTGGATCACTCGTCAAAGCTGTTGTCCTGTAAGCATTGATGACTCTGGATTTTTCAATCTCCTCGTTTCTCTACGAGAAGCACATGATATTCCCGTTTGAATGTCTAGTTTCGCTTGGTTTTAACGAAGCAGATTGCGGCAGATTCTCATCTTCAAAACTGTTCTCTGTCGTGTTGGATCACTCCTCAAAGCTGTTGTCCTGTAAGCATTGATGACTCTGGATTTTTCAATCTCCTCGTTTCTCTACGAGAAGCACATGATATTCCCGTTTGAATGTCTAGTTTCGCTTGGTTTTAACGCAGCAGATTGCGGCAGATTCTCATCTTCAAAACTGTTCTCTGTCGTGTTGGATCACTCCTCAAAGCTGTTGTCCTGTAAGCATTGATGACTCTGGATTTTTCAATCTCCTCGTTTCTCTACGAGAAGCACATGATATTCCCGTTTGAATGTCTAGTTTCGCTTGGTTTTAACGAAGCAGATTGCGGCAGATTCTCATCTTCAAAACTGTTCTCTGTCGTGTTGGATCACTCCTCAAAGCTGTTGTCCTCTAAGCATTGATGACTCTGGATTTTTCAATCTCCTCGTTTCTCTACGAGAAGCACATGATATTCGCGTTTGAATGTCTAGTTTCGCTTGGTTTTAACGAAGCATATTGCGGCAGATTCTCATCTTCAAAACTGTTCTCTGTCGTGTTGGATCACTCCTCAAAGCTGTTGTCCTGTAAGCATTGATGACTCTGGATTTTTCAATCTCCTCGTTTCTCTACGAGAAGCACATGATATTCCCGTTTGAATGTCTAGTTTCGCTTGGTTTTAACGAAGCAGATTGCGGCAGATTCTCATCTTCAAAACTGTTCTCTGTCGTGTTGGATCACTCCTCAAAGCTGTTGTCCTGTAAGCATTGATGACTCTGGATTTTTCAATCGCCTGGTTTCTCTACGAGAAGCACATGATATTCCCGTTTGAATGTCTAGTTTCGCTTGGTTTTAACGCAGCATATTGCGGCAGATTCTCATCTTCAAAAATGTTCTCTGTCGTGTTGGATCACTCGTCAAAGCTGTTGTCCTGTAAGCTTTGATGACTCTGGATTTTTCAATCTCCTCGTTTCTCTACGAGAAGCACATGATATTCCCGTTTGAATGTCTAGTTTCGCTTGGTTTTAAAGAAGCATATTGCGGCAGATTCTCATCTTCAAAACTGTTCTCTGTCGTGTTGGATCACTCCTCAAAGCTGTTGTCCTGTAAGCATTGATGACTCTGGATTTTTCAATCGCCTGGTTTCTCTACGAGAAGCACATGATATTCCCGTTTGAATGTCTAGTTTCGCTTGGTTTTAACGCAGCAGATTGCGGCAGATTCTCATCTTCAAAAATGTTCTCTGTCGTGTTCGATCACTCGTCAAAGCTGTTGTCCTTGAAGCAATGATGACTCTGGATTTTTCAATCTCCTCCTTTCTCTACGAGAAGCACATGATATTCCTGTTTGAATGTCTAGTTTCGCTTGGTTTTAAAGAAGCATCTTGCGGCAGATTCTCATCTTCAAAACTGTTCTCTGTCGTGTTGGATCACTCCTCAAAGCTGTTGTCCTGTAAGCTTTGATGACTCTGGATTTTTCAATCTCCTCGTTTCTCTACGAGAAGCACATGATATTCCCGTTTGAATGACTAGTTTCGCTTGGTTTTAAAGAAGCAGATTGCGGCAGATTCTGATCTTCAAAACTGTTCTCTGTCGTGTTGGATCACTCCTCAAAGCTGTTGTCCTGTAAGCATTGATGACTCTGGATTTTTCAATCGCCTGGTTTGTCTACGAGAAGCACATGATATTCCCGTTCGAATGTCTAGTTTCGCTTGGTTTAACGCAGCAGATTGCGGCAGATTCTCATCTTCAAAACTGTTCTCTGTCGTGTTGGATCACTCCTCAAAGCTGTTGTCTGTAAGCATTGATGACTCTGGATTTTTCAATCTCCTCGTTTCTCTACGAGAAGCACATGATATTCCCGTGTAAATGTCTAGTTTCGCTTGGTTTTAACGCAGCAGATTGCGGCAGATTCTCATCATCAAAACTGTTCTCTGTCGTGTTGGATCACTCGCCAAAGCTGTTGTCCTGTAAGCTTTGATGACTCTGGATTTTTCAATCTCCTCGTTTCTATACGAGAAGCACATGATATTCCCGTTTGAATGACTAGTTTCGCTTGGTTTTAAAGAAGCAGATTGCGGCAGATTCTG
>JAJQXV010000076.1:0-21728 GCA_025169955.1 Salix arbutifolia
TAGGGTTTAGGGTTTAGGGTTTAGGGTTTAGGGTTTAGGGTTTAGGGTTTAGGGTTTAGGGTTTAGGGTTTAGGGTTTAGGGTTTAGGGTTTAGGGTTTAGGGTTTAGGGTTTAGGGTTTAGGGTTTAGGGTTTAGGGTTTAGGGTTTAGGGTTTAGGGTTTAGGGTTTAGGGTTTAGGGTTTAGGGTTTAGGGTTTAGGGTTTAGGGTTTAGGGTTTAGGGTTTAGGGTTTAGGGTTTAGGGTTTAGGGTTTAGGGTTTAGGGTTTAGGGTTTAGGGTTTAGGGTTTAGGGTTTAGGGTTTAGGGTTTAGGGTTTAGGGTTTAGGGTTTAGGGTTTAGGGTTTAGGGTTTAGGGTTTAGGGTTTAGGGTTTAGGGTTTAGGGTTTAGGGTTTAGGGTTTAGGGTTTAGGGTTTAGGGTTTAGGGTTTAGGGTTTAGGGTTTAGGGTTTAGGGTTTAGGGTTTAGGGTTTAGGGTTTAGGGTTTAGGGTTTAGGGTTTAGGGTTTAGGGTTTAGGGTTTAGGGTTTAGGGTTTAGGGTTTAGGGTTTAGGGTTTAGGGTTTAGGGTTTAGGGTTTAGGGTTTAGGGTTTAGGGTTTAGGGTTTAGGGTTTAGGGTTTAGGGTTTAGGGTTTAGGGTTTAGGGTTTAGGGTTTAGGGTTTAGGGTTTAGGGTTTAGGGTTTAGGGTTTAGGGTTTAGGGTTTAGGGTTTAGGGTTTAGGGTTTAGGGTTTAGGGTTTAGGGTTTAGGGTTTAGGGTTTAGGGTTTAGGGTTTAGGGTTTAGGGTTTAGGGTTTAGGGTTTAGGGTTTAGGGTTTAGGGTTTAGGGTTTAGGGTTTAGGGTTTAGGGTTTAGGGTTTAGGGTTTAGGGTTTAGGGTTTAGGGTTTAGGGTTTAGGGTTTAGGGTTTAGGGTTTAGGGTTTAGGGTTTAGGGTTTAGGGTTTAGGGTTTAGGGTTTAGGGTTTAGGGTTTAGGGTTTAGGGTTTAGGGTTTAGGGTTTAGGGTTTAGGGTTTAGGGTTTAGGGTTTAGGGTTTAGGGTTTAGGGTTTAGGGTTTAGGGTTTAGGGTTTAGGGTTTAGGGTTTAGGGTTTAGGGTTTAGGGTTTAGGGTTTAGGGTTTAGGGTTTAGGGTTTAGGGTTTAGGGTTTAGGGTTTAGGGTTTAGGGTTTAGGGTTTAGGGTTTAGGGTTTAGGGTTTAGGGTTTAGGGTTTAGGGTTTAGGGTTTAGGGTTTAGGGTTTAGGGTTTAGGGTTTAGGGTTTAGGGTTTAGGGTTTAGGGTTTAGGGTTTAGGGTTTAGGGTTTAGGGTTTAGGGTTTAGGGTTTAGGGTTTAGGGTTTAGGGTTTAGGGTTTAGGGTTTAGGGTTTAGGGTTTAGGGTTTAGGGTTTAGGGTTTAGGGTTTAGGGTTTAGGGTTTAGGGTTTAGGGTTTAGGGTTTAGGGTTTAGGGTTTAGGGTTTAGGGTTTAGGGTTTAGGGTTTAGGGTTTAGGGTTTAGGGTTTAGGGTTTAGGGTTTAGGGTTTAGGGTTTAGGGTTTAGGGTTTAGGGTTTAGGGTTTAGGGTTTAGGGTTTAGGGTTTAGGGTTTAGGGTTTAGGGTTTAGGGTTTAGGGTTTAGGGTTTAGGGTTTAGGGTTTAGGGTTTAGGGTTTAGGGTTTAGGGTTTAGGGTTTAGGGTTTAGGGTTTAGGGTTTAGGGTTTAGGGTTTAGGGTTTAGGGTTTAGGGTTTAGGGTTTAGGGTTTAGGGTTTAGGGTTTAGGGTTTAGGGTTTAGGGTTTAGGGTTTAGGGTTTAGGGTTTAGGGTTTAGGGTTTAGGGTTTAGGGTTTAGGGTTTAGGGTTTAGGGTTTAGGGTTTAGGGTTTAGGGTTTAGGGTTTAGGGTTTAGGGTTTAGGGTTTAGGGTTTAGGGTTTAGGGTTTAGGGTTTAGGGTTTAGGGTTTAGGGTTTAGGGTTTAGGGTTTAGGGTTTAGGGTTTAGGGTTTAGGGTTTAGGGTTTAGGGTTTAGGGTTTAGGGTTTAGGGTTTAGGGTTTAGGGTTTAGGGTTTAGGGTTTAGGGTTTAGGGTTTAGGGTTTAGGGTTTAGGGTTTAGGGTTTAGGGTTTAGGGTTTAGGGTTTAGGGTTTAGGGTTTAGGGTTTAGGGTTTAGGGTTTAGGGTTTAGGGTTTAGGGTTTAGGGTTTAGGGTTTAGGGTTTAGGGTTTAGGGTTTAGGGTTTAGGGTTTAGGGTTTAGGGTTTAGGGTTTAGGGTTTAGGGTTTAGGGTTTAGGGTTTAGGGTTTAGGGTTTAGGGTTTAGGGTTTAGGGTTTAGGGTTTAGGGTTTAGGGTTTAGGGTTTAGGGTTTAGGGTTTAGGGTTTAGGGTTTAGGGTTTAGGGTTTAGGGTTTAGGGTTTAGGGTTTAGGGTTTAGGGTTTAGGGTTTAGGGTTTAGGGTTTAGGGTTTAGGGTTTAGGGTTTAGGGTTTAGGGTTTAGGGTTTAGGGTTTAGGGTTTAGGGTTTAGGGTTTAGGGTTTAGGGTTTAGGGTTTAGGGTTTAGGGTTTAGGGTTTAGGGTTTAGGGTTTAGGGTTTAGGGTTTAGGGTTTAGGGTTTAGGGTTTAGGGTTTAGGGTTTAGGGTTTAGGGTTTAGGGTTTAGGGTTTAGGGTTTAGGGTTTAGGGTTTAGGGTTTAGGGTTTAGGGTTTAGGGTTTAGGGTTTAGGGTTTAGGGTTTAGGGTTTAGGGTTTAGGGTTTAGGGTTTAGGGTTTAGGGTTTAGGGTTTAGGGTTTAGGGTTTAGGGTTTAGGGTTTAGGGTTTAGGGTTTAGGGTTTAGGGTTTAGGGTTTAGGGTTTAGGGTTTAGGGTTTAGGGTTTAGGGTTTAGGGTTTAGGGTTTAGGGTTTAGGGTTTAGGGTTTAGGGTTTAGGGTTTAGGGTTTAGGGTTTAGGGTTTAGGGTTTAGGGTTTAGGGTTTAGGGTTTAGGGTTTAGGGTTTAGGGTTTAGGGTTTAGGGTTTAGGGTTTAGGGTTTAGGGTTTAGGGTTTAGGGTTTAGGGTTTAGGGTTTAGGGTTTAGGGTTTAGGGTTTAGGGTTTAGGGTTTAGGGTTTAGGGTTTAGGGTTTAGGGTTTAGGGTTTAGGGTTTAGGGTTTAGGGTTTAGGGTTTAGGGTTTAGGGTTTAGGGTTTAGGGTTTAGGGTTTAGGGTTTAGGGTTTAGGGTTTAGGGTTTAGGGTTTAGGGTTTAGGGTTTAGGGTTTAGGGTTTAGGGTTTAGGGTTTAGGGTTTAGGGTTTAGGGTTTAGGGTTTAGGGTTTAGGGTTTAGGGTTTAGGGTTTAGGGTTTAGGGTTTAGGGTTTAGGGTTTAGGGTTTAGGGTTTAGGGTTTAGGGTTTAGGGTTTAGGGTTTAGGGTTTAGGGTTTAGGGTTTAGGGTTTAGGGTTTAGGGTTTAGGGTTTAGGGTTTAGGGTTTAGGGTTTAGGGTTTAGGGTTTAGGGTTTAGGGTTTAGGGTTTAGGGTTTAGGGTTTAGGGTTTAGGGTTTAGGGTTTAGGGTTTAGGGTTTAGGGTTTAGGGTTTAGGGTTTAGGGTTTAGGGTTTAGGGTTTAGGGTTTAGGGTTTAGGGTTTAGGGTTTAGGGTTTAGGGTTTAGGGTTTAGGGTTTAGGGTTTAGGGTTTAGGGTTTAGGGTTTAGGGTTTAGGGTTTAGGGTTTAGGGTTTAGGGTTTAGGGTTTAGGGTTTAGGGTTTAGGGTTTAGGGTTTAGGGTTTAGGGTTTAGGGTTTAGGGTTTAGGGTTTAGGGTTTAGGGTTTAGGGTTTAGGGTTTAGGGTTTAGGGTTTAGGGTTTAGGGTTTAGGGTTTAGGGTTTAGGGTTTAGGGTTTAGGGTTTAGGGTTTAGGGTTTAGGGTTTAGGGTTTAGGGTTTAGGGTTTAGGGTTTAGGGTTTAGGGTTTAGGGTTTAGGGTTTAGGGTTTAGGGTTTAGGGTTTAGGGTTTAGGGTTTAGGGTTTAGGGTTTAGGGTTTAGGGTTTAGGGTTTAGGGTTTAGGGTTTAGGGTTTAGGGTTTAGGGTTTAGGGTTTAGGGTTTAGGGTTTAGGGTTTAGGGTTTAGGGTTTAGGGTTTAGGGTTTAGGGTTTAGGGTTTAGGGTTTAGGGTTTAGGGTTTAGGGTTTAGGGTTTAGGGTTTAGGGTTTAGGGTTTAGGGTTTAGGGTTTAGGGTTTAGGGTTTAGGGTTTAGGGTTTAGGGTTTAGGGTTTAGGGTTTAGGGTTTAGGGTTTAGGGTTTAGGGTTTAGGGTTTAGGGTTTAGGGTTTAGGGTTTAGGGTTTAGGGTTTAGGGTTTAGGGTTTAGGGTTTAGGGTTTAGGGTTTAGGGTTTAGGGTTTAGGGTTTAGGGTTTAGGGTTTAGGGTTTAGGGTTTAGGGTTTAGGGTTTAGGGTTTAGGGTTTAGGGTTTAGGGTTTAGGGTTTAGGGTTTAGGGTTTAGGGTTTAGGGTTTAGGGTTTAGGGTTTAGGGTTTAGGGTTTAGGGTTTAGGGTTTAGGGTTTAGGGTTTAGGGTTTAGGGTTTAGGGTTTAGGGTTTAGGGTTTAGGGTTTAGGGTTTAGGGTTTAGGGTTTAGGGTTTAGGGTTTAGGGTTTAGGGTTTAGGGTTTAGGGTTTAGGGTTTAGGGTTTAGGGTTTAGGGTTTAGGGTTTAGGGTTTAGGGTTTAGGGTTTAGGGTTTAGGGTTTAGGGTTTAGGGTTTAGGGTTTAGGGTTTAGGGTTTAGGGTTTAGGGTTTAGGGTTTAGGGTTTAGGGTTTAGGGTTTAGGGTTTAGGGTTTAGGGTTTAGGGTTTAGGGTTTAGGGTTTAGGGTTTAGGGTTTAGGGTTTAGGGTTTAGGGTTTAGGGTTTAGGGTTTAGGGTTTAGGGTTTAGGGTTTAGGGTTTAGGGTTTAGGGTTTAGGGTTTAGGGTTTAGGGTTTAGGGTTTAGGGTTTAGGGTTTAGGGTTTAGGGTTTAGGGTTTAGGGTTTAGGGTTTAGGGTTTAGGGTTTAGGGTTTAGGGTTTAGGGTTTAGGGTTTAGGGTTTAGGGTTTAGGGTTTAGGGTTTAGGGTTTAGGGTTTAGGGTTTAGGGTTTAGGGTTTAGGGTTTAGGGTTTAGGGTTTAGGGTTTAGGGTTTAGGGTTTAGGGTTTAGGGTTTAGGGTTTAGGGTTTAGGGTTTAGGGTTTAGGGTTTAGGGTTTAGGGTTTAGGGTTTAGGGTTTAGGGTTTAGGGTTTAGGGTTTAGGGTTTAGGGTTTAGGGTTTAGGGTTTAGGGTTTAGGGTTTAGGGTTTAGGGTTTAGGGTTTAGGGTTTAGGGTTTAGGGTTTAGGGTTTAGGGTTTAGGGTTTAGGGTTTAGGGTTTAGGGTTTAGGGTTTAGGGTTTAGGGTTTAGGGTTTAGGGTTTAGGGTTTAGGGTTTAGGGTTTAGGGTTTAGGGTTTAGGGTTTAGGGTTTAGGGTTTAGGGTTTAGGGTTTAGGGTTTAGGGTTTAGGGTTTAGGGTTTAGGGTTTAGGGTTTAGGGTTTAGGGTTTAGGGTTTAGGGTTTAGGGTTTAGGGTTTAGGGTTTAGGGTTTAGGGTTTAGGGTTTAGGGTTTAGGGTTTAGGGTTTAGGGTTTAGGGTTTAGGGTTTAGGGTTTAGGGTTTAGGGTTTAGGGTTTAGGGTTTAGGGTTTAGGGTTTAGGGTTTAGGGTTTAGGGTTTAGGGTTTAGGGTTTAGGGTTTAGGGTTTAGGGTTTAGGGTTTAGGGTTTAGGGTTTAGGGTTTAGGGTTTAGGGTTTAGGGTTTAGGGTTTAGGGTTTAGGGTTTAGGGTTTAGGGTTTAGGGTTTAGGGTTTAGGGTTTAGGGTTTAGGGTTTAGGGTTTAGGGTTTAGGGTTTAGGGTTTAGGGTTTAGGGTTTAGGGTTTAGGGTTTAGGGTTTAGGGTTTAGGGTTTAGGGTTTAGGGTTTAGGGTTTAGGGTTTAGGGTTTAGGGTTTAGGGTTTAGGGTTTAGGGTTTAGGGTTTAGGGTTTAGGGTTTAGGGTTTAGGGTTTAGGGTTTAGGGTTTAGGGTTTAGGGTTTAGGGTTTAGGGTTTAGGGTTTAGGGTTTAGGGTTTAGGGTTTAGGGTTTAGGGTTTAGGGTTTAGGGTTTAGGGTTTAGGGTTTAGGGTTTAGGGTTTAGGGTTTAGGGTTTAGGGTTTAGGGTTTAGGGTTTAGGGTTTAGGGTTTAGGGTTTAGGGTTTAGGGTTTAGGGTTTAGGGTTTAGGGTTTAGGGTTTAGGGTTTAGGGTTTAGGGTTTAGGGTTTAGGGTTTAGGGTTTAGGGTTTAGGGTTTAGGGTTTAGGGTTTAGGGTTTAGGGTTTAGGGTTTAGGGTTTAGGGTTTAGGGTTTAGGGTTTAGGGTTTAGGGTTTAGGGTTTAGGGTTTAGGGTTTAGGGTTTAGGGTTTAGGGTTTAGGGTTTAGGGTTTAGGGTTTAGGGTTTAGGGTTTAGGGTTTAGGGTTTAGGGTTTAGGGTTTAGGGTTTAGGGTTTAGGGTTTAGGGTTTAGGGTTTAGGGTTTAGGGTTTAGGGTTTAGGGTTTAGGGTTTAGGGTTTAGGGTTTAGGGTTTAGGGTTTAGGGTTTAGGGTTTAGGGTTTAGGGTTTAGGGTTTAGGGTTTAGGGTTTAGGGTTTAGGGTTTAGGGTTTAGGGTTTAGGGTTTAGGGTTTAGGGTTTAGGGTTTAGGGTTTAGGGTTTAGGGTTTAGGGTTTAGGGTTTAGGGTTTAGGGTTTAGGGTTTAGGGTTTAGGGTTTAGGGTTTAGGGTTTAGGGTTTAGGGTTTAGGGTTTAGGGTTTAGGGTTTAGGGTTTAGGGTTTAGGGTTTAGGGTTTAGGGTTTAGGGTTTAGGGTTTAGGGTTTAGGGTTTAGGGTTTAGGGTTTAGGGTTTAGGGTTTAGGGTTTAGGGTTTAGGGTTTAGGGTTTAGGGTTTAGGGTTTAGGGTTTAGGGTTTAGGGTTTAGGGTTTAGGGTTTAGGGTTTAGGGTTTAGGGTTTAGGGTTTAGGGTTTAGGGTTTAGGGTTTAGGGTTTAGGGTTTAGGGTTTAGGGTTTAGGGTTTAGGGTTTAGGGTTTAGGGTTTAGGGTTTAGGGTTTAGGGTTTAGGGTTTAGGGTTTAGGGTTTAGGGTTTAGGGTTTAGGGTTTAGGGTTTAGGGTTTAGGGTTTAGGGTTTAGGGTTTAGGGTTTAGGGTTTAGGGTTTAGGGTTTAGGGTTTAGGGTTTAGGGTTTAGGGTTTAGGGTTTAGGGTTTAGGGTTTAGGGTTTAGGGTTTAGGGTTTAGGGTTTAGGGTTTAGGGTTTAGGGTTTAGGGTTTAGGGTTTAGGGTTTAGGGTTTAGGGTTTAGGGTTTAGGGTTTAGGGTTTAGGGTTTAGGGTTTAGGGTTTAGGGTTTAGGGTTTAGGGTTTAGGGTTTAGGGTTTAGGGTTTAGGGTTTAGGGTTTAGGGTTTAGGGTTTAGGGTTTAGGGTTTAGGGTTTAGGGTTTAGGGTTTAGGGTTTAGGGTTTAGGGTTTAGGGTTTAGGGTTTAGGGTTTAGGGTTTAGGGTTTAGGGTTTAGGGTTTAGGGTTTAGGGTTTAGGGTTTAGGGTTTAGGGTTTAGGGTTTAGGGTTTAGGGTTTAGGGTTTAGGGTTTAGGGTTTAGGGTTTAGGGTTTAGGGTTTAGGGTTTAGGGTTTAGGGTTTAGGGTTTAGGGTTTAGGGTTTAGGGTTTAGGGTTTAGGGTTTAGGGTTTAGGGTTTAGGGTTTAGGGTTTAGGGTTTAGGGTTTAGGGTTTAGGGTTTAGGGTTTAGGGTTTAGGGTTTAGGGTTTAGGGTTTAGGGTTTAGGGTTTAGGGTTTAGGGTTTAGGGTTTAGGGTTTAGGGTTTAGGGTTTAGGGTTTAGGGTTTAGGGTTTAGGGTTTAGGGTTTAGGGTTTAGGGTTTAGGGTTTAGGGTTTAGGGTTTAGGGTTTAGGGTTTAGGGTTTAGGGTTTAGGGTTTAGGGTTTAGGGTTTAGGGTTTAGGGTTTAGGGTTTAGGGTTTAGGGTTTAGGGTTTAGGGTTTAGGGTTTAGGGTTTAGGGTTTAGGGTTTAGGGTTTAGGGTTTAGGGTTTAGGGTTTAGGGTTTAGGGTTTAGGGTTTAGGGTTTAGGGTTTAGGGTTTAGGGTTTAGGGTTTAGGGTTTAGGGTTTAGGGTTTAGGGTTTAGGGTTTAGGGTTTAGGGTTTAGGGTTTAGGGTTTAGGGTTTAGGGTTTAGGGTTTAGGGTTTAGGGTTTAGGGTTTAGGGTTTAGGGTTTAGGGTTTAGGGTTTAGGGTTTAGGGTTTAGGGTTTAGGGTTTAGGGTTTAGGGTTTAGGGTTTAGGGTTTAGGGTTTAGGGTTTAGGGTTTAGGGTTTAGGGTTTAGGGTTTAGGGTTTAGGGTTTAGGGTTTAGGGTTTAGGGTTTAGGGTTTAGGGTTTAGGGTTTAGGGTTTAGGGTTTAGGGTTTAGGGTTTAGGGTTTAGGGTTTAGGGTTTAGGGTTTAGGGTTTAGGGTTTAGGGTTTAGGGTTTAGGGTTTAGGGTTTAGGGTTTAGGGTTTAGGGTTTAGGGTTTAGGGTTTAGGGTTTAGGGTTTAGGGTTTAGGGTTTAGGGTTTAGGGTTTAGGGTTTAGGGTTTAGGGTTTAGGGTTTAGGGTTTAGGGTTTAGGGTTTAGGGTTTAGGGTTTAGGGTTTAGGGTTTAGGGTTTAGGGTTTAGGGTTTAGGGTTTAGGGTTTAGGGTTTAGGGTTTAGGGTTTAGGGTTTAGGGTTTAGGGTTTAGGGTTTAGGGTTTAGGGTTTAGGGTTTAGGGTTTAGGGTTTAGGGTTTAGGGTTTAGGGTTTAGGGTTTAGGGTTTAGGGTTTAGGGTTTAGGGTTTAGGGTTTAGGGTTTAGGGTTTAGGGTTTAGGGTTTAGGGTTTAGGGTTTAGGGTTTAGGGTTTAGGGTTTAGGGTTTAGGGTTTAGGGTTTAGGGTTTAGGGTTTAGGGTTTAGGGTTTAGGGTTTAGGGTTTAGGGTTTAGGGTTTAGGGTTTAGGGTTTAGGGTTTAGGGTTTAGGGTTTAGGGTTTAGGGTTTAGGGTTTAGGGTTTAGGGTTTAGGGTTTAGGGTTTAGGGTTTAGGGTTTAGGGTTTAGGGTTTAGGGTTTAGGGTTTAGGGTTTAGGGTTTAGGGTTTAGGGTTTAGGGTTTAGGGTTTAGGGTTTAGGGTTTAGGGTTTAGGGTTTAGGGTTTAGGGTTTAGGGTTTAGGGTTTAGGGTTTAGGGTTTAGGGTTTAGGGTTTAGGGTTTAGGGTTTAGGGTTTAGGGTTTAGGGTTTAGGGTTTAGGGTTTAGGGTTTAGGGTTTAGGGTTTAGGGTTTAGGGTTTAGGGTTTAGGGTTTAGGGTTTAGGGTTTAGGGTTTAGGGTTTAGGGTTTAGGGTTTAGGGTTTAGGGTTTAGGGTTTAGGGTTTAGGGTTTAGGGTTTAGGGTTTAGGGTTTAGGGTTTAGGGTTTAGGGTTTAGGGTTTAGGGTTTAGGGTTTAGGGTTTAGGGTTTAGGGTTTAGGGTTTAGGGTTTAGGGTTTAGGGTTTAGGGTTTAGGGTTTAGGGTTTAGGGTTTAGGGTTTAGGGTTTAGGGTTTAGGGTTTAGGGTTTAGGGTTTAGGGTTTAGGGTTTAGGGTTTAGGGTTTAGGGTTTAGGGTTTAGGGTTTAGGGTTTAGGGTTTAGGGTTTAGGGTTTAGGGTTTAGGGTTTAGGGTTTAGGGTTTAGGGTTTAGGGTTTAGGGTTTAGGGTTTAGGGTTTAGGGTTTAGGGTTTAGGGTTTAGGGTTTAGGGTTTAGGGTTTAGGGTTTAGGGTTTAGGGTTTAGGGTTTAGGGTTTAGGGTTTAGGGTTTAGGGTTTAGGGTTTAGGGTTTAGGGTTTAGGGTTTAGGGTTTAGGGTTTAGGGTTTAGGGTTTAGGGTTTAGGGTTTAGGGTTTAGGGTTTAGGGTTTAGGGTTTAGGGTTTAGGGTTTAGGGTTTAGGGTTTAGGGTTTAGGGTTTAGGGTTTAGGGTTTAGGGTTTAGGGTTTAGGGTTTAGGGTTTAGGGTTTAGGGTTTAGGGTTTAGGGTTTAGGGTTTAGGGTTTAGGGTTTAGGGTTTAGGGTTTAGGGTTTAGGGTTTAGGGTTTAGGGTTTAGGGTTTAGGGTTTAGGGTTTAGGGTTTAGGGTTTAGGGTTTAGGGTTTAGGGTTTAGGGTTTAGGGTTTAGGGTTTAGGGTTTAGGGTTTAGGGTTTAGGGTTTAGGGTTTAGGGTTTAGGGTTTAGGGTTTAGGGTTTAGGGTTTAGGGTTTAGGGTTTAGGGTTTAGGGTTTAGGGTTTAGGGTTTAGGGTTTAGGGTTTAGGGTTTAGGGTTTAGGGTTTAGGGTTTAGGGTTTAGGGTTTAGGGTTTAGGGTTTAGGGTTTAGGGTTTAGGGTTTAGGGTTTAGGGTTTAGGGTTTAGGGTTTAGGGTTTAGGGTTTAGGGTTTAGGGTTTAGGGTTTAGGGTTTAGGGTTTAGGGTTTAGGGTTTAGGGTTTAGGGTTTAGGGTTTAGGGTTTAGGGTTTAGGGTTTAGGGTTTAGGGTTTAGGGTTTAGGGTTTAGGGTTTAGGGTTTAGGGTTTAGGGTTTAGGGTTTAGGGTTTAGGGTTTAGGGTTTAGGGTTTAGGGTTTAGGGTTTAGGGTTTAGGGTTTAGGGTTTAGGGTTTAGGGTTTAGGGTTTAGGGTTTAGGGTTTAGGGTTTAGGGTTTAGGGTTTAGGGTTTAGGGTTTAGGGTTTAGGGTTTAGGGTTTAGGGTTTAGGGTTTAGGGTTTAGGGTTTAGGGTTTAGGGTTTAGGGTTTAGGGTTTAGGGTTTAGGGTTTAGGGTTTAGGGTTTAGGGTTTAGGGTTTAGGGTTTAGGGTTTAGGGTTTAGGGTTTAGGGTTTAGGGTTTAGGGTTTAGGGTTTAGGGTTTAGGGTTTAGGGTTTAGGGTTTAGGGTTTAGGGTTTAGGGTTTAGGGTTTAGGGTTTAGGGTTTAGGGTTTAGGGTTTAGGGTTTAGGGTTTAGGGTTTAGGGTTTAGGGTTTAGGGTTTAGGGTTTAGGGTTTAGGGTTTAGGGTTTAGGGTTTAGGGTTTAGGGTTTAGGGTTTAGGGTTTAGGGTTTAGGGTTTAGGGTTTAGGGTTTAGGGTTTAGGGTTTAGGGTTTAGGGTTTAGGGTTTAGGGTTTAGGGTTTAGGGTTTAGGGTTTAGGGTTTAGGGTTTAGGGTTTAGGGTTTAGGGTTTAGGGTTTAGGGTTTAGGGTTTAGGGTTTAGGGTTTAGGGTTTAGGGTTTAGGGTTTAGGGTTTAGGGTTTAGGGTTTAGGGTTTAGGGTTTAGGGTTTAGGGTTTAGGGTTTAGGGTTTAGGGTTTAGGGTTTAGGGTTTAGGGTTTAGGGTTTAGGGTTTAGGGTTTAGGGTTTAGGGTTTAGGGTTTAGGGTTTAGGGTTTAGGGTTTAGGGTTTAGGGTTTAGGGTTTAGGGTTTAGGGTTTAGGGTTTAGGGTTTAGGGTTTAGGGTTTAGGGTTTAGGGTTTAGGGTTTAGGGTTTAGGGTTTAGGGTTTAGGGTTTAGGGTTTAGGGTTTAGGGTTTAGGGTTTAGGGTTTAGGGTTTAGGGTTTAGGGTTTAGGGTTTAGGGTTTAGGGTTTAGGGTTTAGGGTTTAGGGTTTAGGGTTTAGGGTTTAGGGTTTAGGGTTTAGGGTTTAGGGTTTAGGGTTTAGGGTTTAGGGTTTAGGGTTTAGGGTTTAGGGTTTAGGGTTTAGGGTTTAGGGTTTAGGGTTTAGGGTTTAGGGTTTAGGGTTTAGGGTTTAGGGTTTAGGGTTTAGGGTTTAGGGTTTAGGGTTTAGGGTTTAGGGTTTAGGGTTTAGGGTTTAGGGTTTAGGGTTTAGGGTTTAGGGTTTAGGGTTTAGGGTTTAGGGTTTAGGGTTTAGGGTTTAGGGTTTAGGGTTTAGGGTTTAGGGTTTAGGGTTTAGGGTTTAGGGTTTAGGGTTTAGGGTTTAGGGTTTAGGGTTTAGGGTTTAGGGTTTAGGGTTTAGGGTTTAGGGTTTAGGGTTTAGGGTTTAGGGTTTAGGGTTTAGGGTTTAGGGTTTAGGGTTTAGGGTTTAGGGTTTAGGGTTTAGGGTTTAGGGTTTAGGGTTTAGGGTTTAGGGTTTAGGGTTTAGGGTTTAGGGTTTAGGGTTTAGGGTTTAGGGTTTAGGGTTTAGGGTTTAGGGTTTAGGGTTTAGGGTTTAGGGTTTAGGGTTTAGGGTTTAGGGTTTAGGGTTTAGGGTTTAGGGTTTAGGGTTTAGGGTTTAGGGTTTAGGGTTTAGGGTTTAGGGTTTAGGGTTTAGGGTTTAGGGTTTAGGGTTTAGGGTTTAGGGTTTAGGGTTTAGGGTTTAGGGTTTAGGGTTTAGGGTTTAGGGTTTAGGGTTTAGGGTTTAGGGTTTAGGGTTTAGGGTTTAGGGTTTAGGGTTTAGGGTTTAGGGTTTAGGGTTTAGGGTTTAGGGTTTAGGGTTTAGGGTTTAGGGTTTAGGGTTTAGGGTTTAGGGTTTAGGGTTTAGGGTTTAGGGTTTAGGGTTTAGGGTTTAGGGTTTAGGGTTTAGGGTTTAGGGTTTAGGGTTTAGGGTTTAGGGTTTAGGGTTTAGGGTTTAGGGTTTAGGGTTTAGGGTTTAGGGTTTAGGGTTTAGGGTTTAGGGTTTAGGGTTTAGGGTTTAGGGTTTAGGGTTTAGGGTTTAGGGTTTAGGGTTTAGGGTTTAGGGTTTAGGGTTTAGGGTTTAGGGTTTAGGGTTTAGGGTTTAGGGTTTAGGGTTTAGGGTTTAGGGTTTAGGGTTTAGGGTTTAGGGTTTAGGGTTTAGGGTTTAGGGTTTAGGGTTTAGGGTTTAGGGTTTAGGGTTTAGGGTTTAGGGTTTAGGGTTTAGGGTTTAGGGTTTAGGGTTTAGGGTTTAGGGTTTAGGGTTTAGGGTTTAGGGTTTAGGGTTTAGGGTTTAGGGTTTAGGGTTTAGGGTTTAGGGTTTAGGGTTTAGGGTTTAGGGTTTAGGGTTTAGGGTTTAGGGTTTAGGGTTTAGGGTTTAGGGTTTAGGGTTTAGGGTTTAGGGTTTAGGGTTTAGGGTTTAGGGTTTAGGGTTTAGGGTTTAGGGTTTAGGGTTTAGGGTTTAGGGTTTAGGGTTTAGGGTTTAGGGTTTAGGGTTTAGGGTTTAGGGTTTAGGGTTTAGGGTTTAGGGTTTAGGGTTTAGGGTTTAGGGTTTAGGGTTTAGGGTTTAGGGTTTAGGGTTTAGGGTTTAGGGTTTAGGGTTTAGGGTTTAGGGTTTAGGGTTTAGGGTTTAGGGTTTAGGGTTTAGGGTTTAGGGTTTAGGGTTTAGGGTTTAGGGTTTAGGGTTTAGGGTTTAGGGTTTAGGGTTTAGGGTTTAGGGTTTAGGGTTTAGGGTTTAGGGTTTAGGGTTTAGGGTTTAGGGTTTAGGGTTTAGGGTTTAGGGTTTAGGGTTTAGGGTTTAGGGTTTAGGGTTTAGGGTTTAGGGTTTAGGGTTTAGGGTTTAGGGTTTAGGGTTTAGGGTTTAGGGTTTAGGGTTTAGGGTTTAGGGTTTAGGGTTTAGGGTTTAGGGTTTAGGGTTTAGGGTTTAGGGTTTAGGGTTTAGGGTTTAGGGTTTAGGGTTTAGGGTTTAGGGTTTAGGGTTTAGGGTTTAGGGTTTAGGGTTTAGGGTTTAGGGTTTAGGGTTTAGGGTTTAGGGTTTAGGGTTTAGGGTTTAGGGTTTAGGGTTTAGGGTTTAGGGTTTAGGGTTTAGGGTTTAGGGTTTAGGGTTTAGGGTTTAGGGTTTAGGGTTTAGGGTTTAGGGTTTAGGGTTTAGGGTTTAGGGTTTAGGGTTTAGGGTTTAGGGTTTAGGGTTTAGGGTTTAGGGTTTAGGGTTTAGGGTTTAGGGTTTAGGGTTTAGGGTTTAGGGTTTAGGGTTTAGGGTTTAGGGTTTAGGGTTTAGGGTTTAGGGTTTAGGGTTTAGGGTTTAGGGTTTAGGGTTTAGGGTTTAGGGTTTAGGGTTTAGGGTTTAGGGTTTAGGGTTTAGGGTTTAGGGTTTAGGGTTTAGGGTTTAGGGTTTAGGGTTTAGGGTTTAGGGTTTAGGGTTTAGGGTTTAGGGTTTAGGGTTTAGGGTTTAGGGTTTAGGGTTTAGGGTTTAGGGTTTAGGGTTTAGGGTTTAGGGTTTAGGGTTTAGGGTTTAGGGTTTAGGGTTTAGGGTTTAGGGTTTAGGGTTTAGGGTTTAGGGTTTAGGGTTTAGGGTTTAGGGTTTAGGGTTTAGGGTTTAGGGTTTAGGGTTTAGGGTTTAGGGTTTAGGGTTTAGGGTTTAGGGTTTAGGGTTTAGGGTTTAGGGTTTAGGGTTTAGGGTTTAGGGTTTAGGGTTTAGGGTTTAGGGTTTAGGGTTTAGGGTTTAGGGTTTAGGGTTTAGGGTTTAGGGTTTAGGGTTTAGGGTTTAGGGTTTAGGGTTTAGGGTTTAGGGTTTAGGGTTTAGGGTTTAGGGTTTAGGGTTTAGGGTTTAGGGTTTAGGGTTTAGGGTTTAGGGTTTAGGGTTTAGGGTTTAGGGTTTAGGGTTTAGGGTTTAGGGTTTAGGGTTTAGGGTTTAGGGTTTAGGGTTTAGGGTTTAGGGTTTAGGGTTTAGGGTTTAGGGTTTAGGGTTTAGGGTTTAGGGTTTAGGGTTTAGGGTTTAGGGTTTAGGGTTTAGGGTTTAGGGTTTAGGGTTTAGGGTTTAGGGTTTAGGGTTTAGGGTTTAGGGTTTAGGGTTTAGGGTTTAGGGTTTAGGGTTTAGGGTTTAGGGTTTAGGGTTTAGGGTTTAGGGTTTAGGGTTTAGGGTTTAGGGTTTAGGGTTTAGGGTTTAGGGTTTAGGGTTTAGGGTTTAGGGTTTAGGGTTTAGGGTTTAGGGTTTAGGGTTTAGGGTTTAGGGTTTAGGGTTTAGGGTTTAGGGTTTAGGGTTTAGGGTTTAGGGTTTAGGGTTTAGGGTTTAGGGTTTAGGGTTTAGGGTTTAGGGTTTAGGGTTTAGGGTTTAGGGTTTAGGGTTTAGGGTTTAGGGTTTAGGGTTTAGGGTTTAGGGTTTAGGGTTTAGGGTTTAGGGTTTAGGGTTTAGGGTTTAGGGTTTAGGGTTTAGGGTTTAGGGTTTAGGGTTTAGGGTTTAGGGTTTAGGGTTTAGGGTTTAGGGTTTAGGGTTTAGGGTTTAGGGTTTAGGGTTTAGGGTTTAGGGTTTAGGGTTTAGGGTTTAGGGTTTAGGGTTTAGGGTTTAGGGTTTAGGGTTTAGGGTTTAGGGTTTAGGGTTTAGGGTTTAGGGTTTAGGGTTTAGGGTTTAGGGTTTAGGGTTTAGGGTTTAGGGTTTAGGGTTTAGGGTTTAGGGTTTAGGGTTTAGGGTTTAGGGTTTAGGGTTTAGGGTTTAGGGTTTAGGGTTTAGGGTTTAGGGTTTAGGGTTTAGGGTTTAGGGTTTAGGGTTTAGGGTTTAGGGTTTAGGGTTTAGGGTTTAGGGTTTAGGGTTTAGGGTTTAGGGTTTAGGGTTTAGGGTTTAGGGTTTAGGGTTTAGGGTTTAGGGTTTAGGGTTTAGGGTTTAGGGTTTAGGGTTTAGGGTTTAGGGTTTAGGGTTTAGGGTTTAGGGTTTAGGGTTTAGGGTTTAGGGTTTAGGGTTTAGGGTTTAGGGTTTAGGGTTTAGGGTTTAGGGTTTAGGGTTTAGGGTTTAGGGTTTAGGGTTTAGGGTTTAGGGTTTAGGGTTTAGGGTTTAGGGTTTAGGGTTTAGGGTTTAGGGTTTAGGGTTTAGGGTTTAGGGTTTAGGGTTTAGGGTTTAGGGTTTAGGGTTTAGGGTTTAGGGTTTAGGGTTTAGGGTTTAGGGTTTAGGGTTTAGGGTTTAGGGTTTAGGGTTTAGGGTTTAGGGTTTAGGGTTTAGGGTTTAGGGTTTAGGGTTTAGGGTTTAGGGTTTAGGGTTTAGGGTTTAGGGTTTAGGGTTTAGGGTTTAGGGTTTAGGGTTTAGGGTTTAGGGTTTAGGGTTTAGGGTTTAGGGTTTAGGGTTTAGGGTTTAGGGTTTAGGGTTTAGGGTTTAGGGTTTAGGGTTTAGGGTTTAGGGTTTAGGGTTTAGGGTTTAGGGTTTAGGGTTTAGGGTTTAGGGTTTAGGGTTTAGGGTTTAGGGTTTAGGGTTTAGGGTTTAGGGTTTAGGGTTTAGGGTTTAGGGTTTAGGGTTTAGGGTTTAGGGTTTAGGGTTTAGGGTTTAGGGTTTAGGGTTTAGGGTTTAGGGTTTAGGGTTTAGGGTTTAGGGTTTAGGGTTTAGGGTTTAGGGTTTAGGGTTTAGGGTTTAGGGTTTAGGGTTTAGGGTTTAGGGTTTAGGGTTTAGGGTTTAGGGTTTAGGGTTTAGGGTTTAGGGTTTAGGGTTTAGGGTTTAGGGTTTAGGGTTTAGGGTTTAGGGTTTAGGGTTTAGGGTTTAGGGTTTAGGGTTTAGGGTTTAGGGTTTAGGGTTTAGGGTTTAGGGTTTAGGGTTTAGGGTTTAGGGTTTAGGGTTTAGGGTTTAGGGTTTAGGGTTTAGGGTTTAGGGTTTAGGGTTTAGGGTTTAGGGTTTAGGGTTTAGGGTTTAGGGTTTAGGGTTTAGGGTTTAGGGTTTAGGGTTTAGGGTTTAGGGTTTAGGGTTTAGGGTTTAGGGTTTAGGGTTTAGGGTTTAGGGTTTAGGGTTTAGGGTTTAGGGTTTAGGGTTTAGGGTTTAGGGTTTAGGGTTTAGGGTTTAGGGTTTAGGGTTTAGGGTTTAGGGTTTAGGGTTTAGGGTTTAGGGTTTAGGGTTTAGGGTTTAGGGTTTAGGGTTTAGGGTTTAGGGTTTAGGGTTTAGGGTTTAGGGTTTAGGGTTTAGGGTTTAGGGTTTAGGGTTTAGGGTTTAGGGTTTAGGGTTTAGGGTTTAGGGTTTAGGGTTTAGGGTTTAGGGTTTAGGGTTTAGGGTTTAGGGTTTAGGGTTTAGGGTTTAGGGTTTAGGGTTTAGGGTTTAGGGTTTAGGGTTTAGGGTTTAGGGTTTAGGGTTTAGGGTTTAGGGTTTAGGGTTTAGGGTTTAGGGTTTAGGGTTTAGGGTTTAGGGTTTAGGGTTTAGGGTTTAGGGTTTAGGGTTTAGGGTTTAGGGTTTAGGGTTTAGGGTTTAGGGTTTAGGGTTTAGGGTTTAGGGTTTAGGGTTTAGGGTTTAGGGTTTAGGGTTTAGGGTTTAGGGTTTAGGGTTTAGGGTTTAGGGTTTAGGGTTTAGGGTTTAGGGTTTAGGGTTTAGGGTTTAGGGTTTAGGGTTTAGGGTTTAGGGTTTAGGGTTTAGGGTTTAGGGTTTAGGGTTTAGGGTTTAGGGTTTAGGGTTTAGGGTTTAGGGTTTAGGGTTTAGGGTTTAGGGTTTAGGGTTTAGGGTTTAGGGTTTAGGGTTTAGGGTTTAGGGTTTAGGGTTTAGGGTTTAGGGTTTAGGGTTTAGGGTTTAGGGTTTAGGGTTTAGGGTTTAGGGTTTAGGGTTTAGGGTTTAGGGTTTAGGGTTTAGGGTTTAGGGTTTAGGGTTTAGGGTTTAGGGTTTAGGGTTTAGGGTTTAGGGTTTAGGGTTTAGGGTTTAGGGTTTAGGGTTTAGGGTTTAGGGTTTAGGGTTTAGGGTTTAGGGTTTAGGGTTTAGGGTTTAGGGTTTAGGGTTTAGGGTTTAGGGTTTAGGGTTTAGGGTTTAGGGTTTAGGGTTTAGGGTTTAGGGTTTAGGGTTTAGGGTTTAGGGTTTAGGGTTTAGGGTTTAGGGTTTAGGGTTTAGGGTTTAGGGTTTAGGGTTTAGGGTTTAGGGTTTAGGGTTTAGGGTTTAGGGTTTAGGGTTTAGGGTTTAGGGTTTAGGGTTTAGGGTTTAGGGTTTAGGGTTTAGGGTTTAGGGTTTAGGGTTTAGGGTTTAGGGTTTAGGGTTTAGGGTTTAGGGTTTAGGGTTTAGGGTTTAGGGTTTAGGGTTTAGGGTTTAGGGTTTAGGGTTTAGGGTTTAGGGTTTAGGGTTTAGGGTTTAGGGTTTAGGGTTTAGGGTTTAGGGTTTAGGGTTTAGGGTTTAGGGTTTAGGGTTTAGGGTTTAGGGTTTAGGGTTTAGGGTTTAGGGTTTAGGGTTTAGGGTTTAGGGTTTAGGGTTTAGGGTTTAGGGTTTAGGGTTTAGGGTTTAGGGTTTAGGGTTTAGGGTTTAGGGTTTAGGGTTTAGGGTTTAGGGTTTAGGGTTTAGGGTTTAGGGTTTAGGGTTTAGGGTTTAGGGTTTAGGGTTTAGGGTTTAGGGTTTAGGGTTTAGGGTTTAGGGTTTAGGGTTTAGGGTTTAGGGTTTAGGGTTTAGGGTTTAGGGTTTAGGGTTTAGGGTTTAGGGTTTAGGGTTTAGGGTTTAGGGTTTAGGGTTTAGGGTTTAGGGTTTAGGGTTTAGGGTTTAGGGTTTAGGGTTTAGGGTTTAGGGTTTAGGGTTTAGGGTTTAGGGTTTAGGGTTTAGGGTTTAGGGTTTAGGGTTTAGGGTTTAGGGTTTAGGGTTTAGGGTTTAGGGTTTAGGGTTTAGGGTTTAGGGTTTAGGGTTTAGGGTTTAGGGTTTAGGGTTTAGGGTTTAGGGTTTAGGGTTTAGGGTTTAGGGTTTAGGGTTTAGGGTTTAGGGTTTAGGGTTTAGGGTTTAGGGTTTAGGGTTTAGGGTTTAGGGTTTAGGGTTTAGGGTTTAGGGTTTAGGGTTTAGGGTTTAGGGTTTAGGGTTTAGGGTTTAGGGTTTAGGGTTTAGGGTTTAGGGTTTAGGGTTTAGGGTTTAGGGTTTAGGGTTTAGGGTTTAGGGTTTAGGGTTTAGGGTTTAGGGTTTAGGGTTTAGGGTTTAGGGTTTAGGGTTTAGGGTTTAGGGTTTAGGGTTTAGGGTTTAGGGTTTAGGGTTTAGGGTTTAGGGTTTAGGGTTTAGGGTTTAGGGTTTAGGGTTTAGGGTTTAGGGTTTAGGGTTTAGGGTTTAGGGTTTAGGGTTTAGGGTTTAGGGTTTAGGGTTTAGGGTTTAGGGTTTAGGGTTTAGGGTTTAGGGTTTAGGGTTTAGGGTTTAGGGTTTAGGGTTTAGGGTTTAGGGTTTAGGGTTTAGGGTTTAGGGTTTAGGGTTTAGGGTTTAGGGTTTAGGGTTTAGGGTTTAGGGTTTAGGGTTTAGGGTTTAGGGTTTAGGGTTTAGGGTTTAGGGTTTAGGGTTTAGGGTTTAGGGTTTAGGGTTTAGGGTTTAGGGTTTAGGGTTTAGGGTTTAGGGTTTAGGGTTTAGGGTTTAGGGTTTAGGGTTTAGGGTTTAGGGTTTAGGGTTTAGGGTTTAGGGTTTAGGGTTTAGGGTTTAGGGTTTAGGGTTTAGGGTTTAGGGTTTAGGGTTTAGGGTTTAGGGTTTAGGGTTTAGGGTTTAGGGTTTAGGGTTTAGGGTTTAGGGTTTAGGGTTTAGGGTTTAGGGTTTAGGGTTTAGGGTTTAGGGTTTAGGGTTTAGGGTTTAGGGTTTAGGGTTTAGGGTTTAGGGTTTAGGGTTTAGGGTTTAGGGTTTAGGGTTTAGGGTTTAGGGTTTAGGGTTTAGGGTTTAGGGTTTAGGGTTTAGGGTTTAGGGTTTAGGGTTTAGGGTTTAGGGTTTAGGGTTTAGGGTTTAGGGTTTAGGGTTTAGGGTTTAGGGTTTAGGGTTTAGGGTTTAGGGTTTAGGGTTTAGGGTTTAGGGTTTAGGGTTTAGGGTTTAGGGTTTAGGGTTTAGGGTTTAGGGTTTAGGGTTTAGGGTTTAGGGTTTAGGGTTTAGGGTTTAGGGTTTAGGGTTTAGGGTTTAGGGTTTAGGGTTTAGGGTTTAGGGTTTAGGGTTTAGGGTTTAGGGTTTAGGGTTTAGGGTTTAGGGTTTAGGGTTTAGGGTTTAGGGTTTAGGGTTTAGGGTTTAGGGTTTAGGGTTTAGGGTTTAGGGTTTAGGGTTTAGGGTTTAGGGTTTAGGGTTTAGGGTTTAGGGTTTAGGGTTTAGGGTTTAGGGTTTAGGGTTTAGGGTTTAGGGTTTAGGGTTTAGGGTTTAGGGTTTAGGGTTTAGGGTTTAGGGTTTAGGGTTTAGGGTTTAGGGTTTAGGGTTTAGGGTTTAGGGTTTAGGGTTTAGGGTTTAGGGTTTAGGGTTTAGGGTTTAGGGTTTAGGGTTTAGGGTTTAGGGTTTAGGGTTTAGGGTTTAGGGTTTAGGGTTTAGGGTTTAGGGTTTAGGGTTTAGGGTTTAGGGTTTAGGGTTTAGGGTTTAGGGTTTAGGGTTTAGGGTTTAGGGTTTAGGGTTTAGGGTTTAGGGTTTAGGGTTTAGGGTTTAGGGTTTAGGGTTTAGGGTTTAGGGTTTAGGGTTTAGGGTTTAGGGTTTAGGGTTTAGGGTTTAGGGTTTAGGGTTTAGGGTTTAGGGTTTAGGGTTTAGGGTTTAGGGTTTAGGGTTTAGGGTTTAGGGTTTAGGGTTTAGGGTTTAGGGTTTAGGGTTTAGGGTTTAGGGTTTAGGGTTTAGGGTTTAGGGTTTAGGGTTTAGGGTTTAGGGTTTAGGGTTTAGGGTTTAGGGTTTAGGGTTTAGGGTTTAGGGTTTAGGGTTTAGGGTTTAGGGTTTAGGGTTTAGGGTTTAGGGTTTAGGGTTTAGGGTTTAGGGTTTAGGGTTTAGGGTTTAGGGTTTAGGGTTTAGGGTTTAGGGTTTAGGGTTTAGGGTTTAGGGTTTAGGGTTTAGGGTTTAGGGTTTAGGGTTTAGGGTTTAGGGTTTAGGGTTTAGGGTTTAGGGTTTAGGGTTTAGGGTTTAGGGTTTAGGGTTTAGGGTTTAGGGTTTAGGGTTTAGGGTTTAGGGTTTAGGGTTTAGGGTTTAGGGTTTAGGGTTTAGGGTTTAGGGTTTAGGGTTTAGGGTTTAGGGTTTAGGGTTTAGGGTTTAGGGTTTAGGGTTTAGGGTTTAGGGTTTAGGGTTTAGGGTTTAGGGTTTAGGGTTTAGGGTTTAGGGTTTAGGGTTTAGGGTTTAGGGTTTAGGGTTTAGGGTTTAGGGTTTAGGGTTTAGGGTTTAGGGTTTAGGGTTTAGGGTTTAGGGTTTAGGGTTTAGGGTTTAGGGTTTAGGGTTTAGGGTTTAGGGTTTAGGGTTTAGGGTTTAGGGTTTAGGGTTTAGGGTTTAGGGTTTAGGGTTTAGGGTTTAGGGTTTAGGGTTTAGGGTTTAGGGTTTAGGGTTTAGGGTTTAGGGTTTAGGGTTTAGGGTTTAGGGTTTAGGGTTTAGGGTTTAGGGTTTAGGGTTTAGGGTTTAGGGTTTAGGGTTTAGGGTTTAGGGTTTAGGGTTTAGGGTTTAGGGTTTAGGGTTTAGGGTTTAGGGTTTAGGGTTTAGGGTTTAGGGTTTAGGGTTTAGGGTTTAGGGTTTAGGGTTTAGGGTTTAGGGTTTAGGGTTTAGGGTTTAGGGTTTAGGGTTTAGGGTTTAGGGTTTAGGGTTTAGGGTTTAGGGTTTAGGGTTTAGGGTTTAGGGTTTAGGGTTTAGGGTTTAGGGTTTAGGGTTTAGGGTTTAGGGTTTAGGGTTTAGGGTTTAGGGTTTAGGGTTTAGGGTTTAGGGTTTAGGGTTTAGGGTTTAGGGTTTAGGGTTTAGGGTTTAGGGTTTAGGGTTTAGGGTTTAGGGTTTAGGGTTTAGGGTTTAGGGTTTAGGGTTTAGGGTTTAGGGTTTAGGGTTTAGGGTTTAGGGTTTAGGGTTTAGGGTTTAGGGTTTAGGGTTTAGGGTTTAGGGTTTAGGGTTTAGGGTTTAGGGTTTAGGGTTTAGGGTTTAGGGTTTAGGGTTTAGGGTTTAGGGTTTAGGGTTTAGGGTTTAGGGTTTAGGGTTTAGGGTTTAGGGTTTAGGGTTTAGGGTTTAGGGTTTAGGGTTTAGGGTTTAGGGTTTAGGGTT
>JAJQXV010000077.1:0-21219 GCA_025169955.1 Salix arbutifolia
ATCCAAGACTTGTTTGGATTCAGTTATAGGCTTTTCAGTTTAGGGTTTTGGGCTAGTTTTAAGTGAACCTCATATAAGTCCACATAAGGGGTCCATTAGGGTTAATTTTTCAAGAACTATTTAAATTCATGTAACCAAAATTTCAGCATCCTTCGATTATTATTACTACTGGATTTTTTAGTTTTAACATGTGAAAGTGATTCTTGCATTCTTCAATTCTTGAACGAACTGAATCTGACTTATCAAAGATTAACTGACTTCATGACGTCATTCTACTCATTCCAATAGTGATGGTGCCTTAGGAAAGGTTTCCATTGTGTCACACTCCTATCAGATCTATTTCGACTTTCCAGGATCAGTTCTCAATCTTAATTGTGGGTTGCATGACCACGTGATCACGAGGTTCACATTAGTCAGTATTAGAGTTAGGCTCTGAAACAAGGTCATATCCTTTTGTTATTTTTGTTTTTTTAGTGTTCCTTAAAGTTTTTAGGGTTTGCGTCCATTTTCTTGTTCTTCGTGCTTCTAAGCAAAAAAAAAGGTTATATTTCATCTTGTTACTGTCCCTAATCATATCAATATATTAAAAAGAATAGAGAGAGAGAGAGAGAGAGGGAGGGATTAGTTGAACTTTGAAGGATCATTCATTTTTTGTCGCGGAAACCACAACTCTAGTGAAAGATAAGAAAACCACATCAGAATCAATTGAAAATTCATATTCAGTCTATTGGGGGTGAGATTGCATCATATGTCAAATTTGGACTTATTCTGAAATTGTTTACTTATGGTTTTAATTTGAGGTTCAATTTTGCCGTAGAAACACTACTCTTAGTGAACCATAAGCAAAACTTTAATTTTTGTCACAGAAAACACAATTCCGGTGAAAGATAAGAAATATACATCATAATCAATTGAAAAATTTTCAGTCTATTGCTTGTGAGATCACATTATATGTCAAATTTGGGCTTATTTTGAAATTGTTTACTTGAGGTTTAATTTGAGGTTCAATTTTGCCGTAAAAAACACTACGCTTAGTGAACCACAAGAAAAACACCTTAGAATCAATTGAAACTTCATATTTATGTGTATTGGGGATGATATCGCACCATATATTAATTTTGGACTTATTTTGATATCGACTTTTGGAGGTTTGAAATGGAGGTTTAATTATGTCGCGGACTGATCATACAAGGGATTGGATACCTAAAAGTAAGAGAATGACCTATAAAGTGAGTTTTGTTGTTTGTTTAGTATTGTAATACTAAATATTGAATTTAAGGTCATTTCGAGGTCTTTGGTTTGGGTTTTAATTTTGTTACATAATAATTGCGTAATAAGTTAGATTTGCATCAAGTTTCAAAACGTGGTCCGTAATATTTAGTTTTGTCCAAATCTTTGTTTCTATTATATTTGGGTTATCTAGGAGTCAAGTAACTATTTTCACTAATAATTTCTTCTATTTTATTTTGTGTCTTCGTTTCGTCCACAATTCATACAAATTTGCATTGCTAATTGCGAAATCATAATTGTAGTTTTCTTTTTCTTTGCTTTTGGTATATTTATTGATTCTTGATTCTAAAAATTATAATTAGAGTGTGTTGTGAATGCTATTGACTTTGATTTATTGATTTTAGTTCCTAAAGAACCAAAAGAAAGCAAATTGTGAGGTAAAAGACATAGTGAGCTTATTAGAGTGAAAAGCCTTGATATATTTTTTTTTGTGTGATACACGAGAGGTGTGAGGATATATTTTGTGCTACTAACAAAATTTTGTAGATTCAAAGGGTGTCTAAAAACAACGAATCAGAGACATAAAATGCTGACGTAGCTTTTCGATTGCGAGTCATAGGCCAACAACTAGAGTTGATGTGGACCAGCCCAAAAACACTAGTAAGGACCCATTACATGTTCTAAATAGTCCAATGACTCGGTCTAAGATAAACACATTGAAAGAGGCATTGAATGCTTTGGTTTTGAAGGTTTCAACCAAGTCAGAATTGAAAGGTCCATTGGAATATTAAGAGGAGACCTTGGTACATCTTATCCATGTGCAAGAGGAGTCCAATACGACCTTATTTGGGCCATGAAGTGAGGACAACAAAGGAAACAAAAGAATCCTACAACAACTTGGAACAAAATGGGTGACTACCCTAGTACATCTTATCCATGTGCAAGAGGAGTCCAATATGACCTTATTTGGGCCATGGAGTGAGGACAACAAAGGAAACAAAAGAACCCTACAACAACTTGGAAACAACATTGGTGACTACCTTTTCCTTTTGTTTCTAGGAGTGTGACAAATAAAAACCTGCCACAAGACACCAACACTATTGGAATGAGTAGAATGACACTATAAAGCCAGTCAATAAGTCAGATTCAGTTAGTTCATGAACTGAAGAATGCAAGAATCACTCTCACATGTTAAAACTAAAAAATTTCAAAAGTAATCATCATCAAAGGCTGCCAAAATTTTGGTTATATGAGTTCTTGAAAAATTAACCCTAATGGACCCCTTATGTGGACTTATATGAGGTCCACTCAAAACTAACCCAAAACCCTAAACTGAAAAGCCTATAACTTAATATAAATAAGCCTTGGTCTATAGCTAATAAAATAAAATAAAACTCTTAATATTAAATCCATGTTCTTCCATGAGAAGAAGAGTAGGAAGTAAAATATTACAGAGTTGATTCAAGACTTATTTATAGCCTTCCATGCAGCCCCTTAATCCTAGAAACAAAAGGAAAATGTAGTTACCCATGTTGTTTCCAAGTTGTAGTAGGATTCATTTTTTTCCTTTGTTGTCCTCACTTCATGCCCCAGATAAGGTTGTATTGGACCTCTCTTGCACATGAATAAGATGTACTAGGGTCTCCTCTTGATACTCTAATGGACTGTTCAATTCTAACTTGGTTGAAACCTTCAAAATCAATGCATTCAATACCTCTTTCAATGTGTTTGTCTTAGACTAAGTCATTGGACCATTTGAAATATGTAATGGGTCCTTGCTGCTGTTTTTGGGTTGCTCCACACTAGAAATGTAAAAGCAGAATAATAAACATAAATTATATATATAAATAAATTTAAAGAAATCTTACTTAAATTTGTATTGAAAACAATACAGGCGATATTAGTTTTAGAGTTTTAGTCCCAAGAAATATGGATATGGTTATAGGATAAAAGATGTTAATGCAGAATATTACATGAAAATAAAAAAGAAAAGTTTGATGCCTTTTGCGCAGAGTTCTATGAATTTCTACCTCTAAAGCTTGGGATAAGGCTTTTTATATAAAGTAAATAGAGACTACTTTCTTTAAAAATTTTGTCAAGCAAATGATTTGCTTTTTGAGAAATTAGAAATTTGGTTGCCACACCAAAAATTGTTTGTTGTTCTTGCAAGTGAAGGATCAACCTTTTATGAAGTTGAATTGGAATCCTACTAGTTTAATTATTTGTGTTGACATGAGGAGTTAGGCCTGCGAGTTTTGAGGATTTTGAAATGGATCAGAATATTTCTAGGCATCTAAAAATGCCCTCCCTCTCTCCCTTTCTCTCTTTCTATATATATATATATATATATCCCAATAGTTTTGTTAGGTATAAACATGTAATTATTACTTTGTGTTACATATAATTACTAGATGCATGTAATTAAGGATAATGACTATTATCAATACAAATAATATATATCCATTGATATCACCTATGCAATTTTACATATAGATCTCCTTAAATTACATTGATTTTTTTATGTAAAATAATTGATAACTAAAAACAATAAGCAAATAAAAATCAATTAGTAGTAAGCCTTAGGCTACCTATAAATGAGTTGGGTTTTGTTACTTTATAGGAAACAAATTTGATATGGATAAAATTTTGGTTAAGTCCTTCAATAAGGAAAACTTTGTCGAGATTTCGCTAAATTAAATAGAACAAACATTTACATGTTACATCTAAAATTAAAGCATGTTACATGTAAAAGAAAAAATCTAGTTTTTTCACATGTATTCATATTAGGAGTTATATTAACTGTTAAAATATATAGGACATTACATTGTTGTTTAGTCTTTGTCTTTCGGAGCTCTCCCTCTTTAGGAAGCCCAACATGTTTGGGGATAGCCAATGTTATAGTGTCTGTACATAATGAATCATCATTCACCTTCATCTCTCTGTTTAGAAAACAACTATGTCCAAATTCTAAAGCCTTCTAAATTTAGTTCCTAAAGACTACACAACTATTAGTGTCATGTTTCCTATAGTCATATTATTTACAATGTTGTTTCCTATTGATGTTCTTAGTAGTGATGATCTTGTGATTATCAATGAGCTTAATTACCTTCACATATCAAAGAGTCAAAGATCTCTGATAAGCCACCACGTAGATCTGAGAGAGCAACAAAACCAAATCCCAAGTATAGTGAAGTGCAGTGAAAGGCAAGCGCAAGACCAGGACAAACGTGATGTTGTTTAAGGATTAAGGCAACTATGCACCTAAGGGGGGGGATTAGGTGTAAATAGACTATTAATGCAATTAATTACTTTAAAATTTAAACAATAACCAACAATATAATTAAGTACTTTAATGTAAAGAGATAAGAGATAAGAGATAGAGATTGCTAACTCGGTTTTTAACGTGGTTCGGCAAGCCTACATCCACAGCTCAAGTACCAACCCGTACTTGAGTATTGTATTCTCTTACTAGTCCAAGTAACAAGATTACAATTCCTTCTTGATGAATCCACACCAAGACTTTTACACCACTTGAAGATATGCCCTCTTCAAGATTTTTCCTTGGTGATGCTCCCTCACCAATATCAAGAGTTTTATACTCAACTCTCAAGAGTTTTACAAGGATTGTTTTTGTAACACAACAATACACTCTCAATAGTGTGGATATTACAAATTAAGATCTATGATCTCTTTATCTCACTTAATAGCACTTAGAATATTTGAAGGTGTTTAAGTGTAGTGAGAATGAGATTTAATACTCTTTGTGTTAGGATATGAAGATTTAAACACAAATTTGAGTATTAATGAGGATTGATGATGTGAAGGTGTTTATGCACTACTAATTGCCTCAATATCAGATATGATCAAAAGTTTTCTGTGTCTTTATTTTGCAGTTAAGAGGCCTATTTATAAGTTTCAAAGAGAAACTAGCCGTTTCTAGCCATTTCAGTGCAACTGTCATCTCAAACGGTCGACCGGTTCACAACGGATAAATCAAACGGTCGACCGGTTCAGTTCGAAAGACAATTTGTCTTCCAAGCGGTCGACCGGTTCACTTGGTAACCCAAGCGGTCGACCGGTTCATGCATAAACCCTATTTTGACAAATTATCTTTTCTGAATTTCTTGAACCGATTGATTATGACTTAAACCTATAATCATCAAACCCTTTTAATGCATGCAATGTGAAGTGTGTGAGTTCATTTTAGTTTGTGCTATCAAGTTAGAAATTGAGATTTACATAAAGCACTAAAATGAAAAGCTTATTCTAAGTCTTCACTTGCTTGCATCTTGGACTTCCTGGAATGATTTCTTCGTGTAATCCATTATGCTTGTTGATGTATTCTTTGTATAATACCTGTTTATAACTTAATCTCATCCAAGCATATTATTAGTCCATTTTCTTTTTATTGTTATCATCAAAATATATAAAGCATATAAGTATGACATAATATGTCAACAATCTCCCCCTTTTTGATGATGACAATAAACAAAACAAAAAAAAAAAAAAAAAAAAAAACTTAGACAAAAAATGAGTCTCCCCCTATATTTTGTAATGAAATATATAAGAGGCATTAAACATTTTTAGCAATTTAATCTAAGTACAAATAACATATGCAATTTCAAGAAAAATTCATTGTTCTCCCCCTAAATATATGCATATAAATTTTTCATTATTCTCTCCCCCTTTGGCATCAACAAAAAGAAAATTAACATAATATTCAAAATACAATAAAATGAGATGCATGATACAAAATCTCTAAGGTGGTGGGTATCGTGAGAGAAGTGAAGCCATCATCTCCTTCATCTCCTGTATATCAGTCCGCATCTCTGTCTGAAAAGCCGCGTGAGAGTCTCTCATGAATCGCATATCCGCCTCAATGTGCGTGAGACGGCTCTCCATCCTATGCGACCAGTCACTCGCAGATGGCTCATCTGGCGAGGAAACCGGAGGTGGTGACTGAAATAGATTTGTGAACTCATCCTCACCCTGATCCTCAGCCACATTCTCCTCCTCTTCAGCACTTACATGCTCTTCCTCAGCATGTGCACCCTCTTGGTGCCCTTGAATCCACTCACCATTCTCATTAAGCACATATTTCATTCTAGTGAGAGTGGTGTTATCAATCTCCGTCTTATCCGAGTACCCGTCAGCAAGATATCAAAGTGCTCAAAAATAGTGGTAAACACTTGACCATATGGTAGAGCCTTTTGTTTTTGATTGTTTGCTAAGATCATATTCCTAATCATGATATATGGAAGGTTTATTGGCCTTCTCTGAATCATACAATCAATTAAGCATAACTCCATAAATGTAACTTCATCATAATGCCCCTTTTTGGGCAAGATGTTGTGAGCAATAATCCTATGAAGCAGTCTAGGTCTTAACAGAAGATCCTGACTCTTTATCTTAGCACCTGGAGCAAATTCAGTATTCCCAGTGTGCAATGCAACAGCACAATCATAGATAAACCCCTCAATGGTCGGAATTGTTTTAATTTCAAAAACTCGTGGACCATCATTAGATATACCCAATATATCAGCTAATTCAGCACAATTAAACTCAATGGGATTTTCTTGAAGAGTACTAATTATTCTTGGTTCTACATTAACCCTCATATTAGCAAAGAACATCCTCATCAGCTTAGGGTATGTAGGTTTCTTATATTCATATAATGAGTACCAACCCATTTCAGCAAATAGAGTATCGATACCTAAAGCAGACAAATCATTGCCTAAACCTCTTTCTACACAAATAGCTCTATTTGAGAAATTACTTAAAAACCTTTGAATACTGTCACTTGATGAGGAAGCAGGATCATTGACTTGTTTGCTCCTTGATTCAGTCCTCCTCAAGCGTTTCTGGGGTGCCATTGACTTCAATTAGGCTTTGGGTGTTTTGATTTTTAGTGATTTTTGAGAGGATTTGAGTTAGGGTTTTCGGAATTTTGATGTTCTCCCGTTTTCTGTTTACTGAAACCCTAGATAGTATTTATACTAACGAGAAACCGGTCGACCGGTTTCCTTGGGTAATTTCAACCGGTCGACCGGTTGACTCCCAAAATGAGAATTTTCCAAATTTCTCTTTTGAACTTTTCTTTTCACTCAAAATGTAGCCTTTTAATGTAAAAATTATGTCCTAAAGGCAAAGAAATCAAGGGGCTAAAAGTGCTAATTTTCGGCAGTAGCAAAGGCTACTGTTCCTCTGGCTCAACCGGTCGACCGGGTGATCCAGATGCATGAACCGGTCGACCGGTACATGCAAAAATGGAAAATTTTGCACTTTGACTTTAAAATATTGATTTAAACTTAAAAATACCCTTTATATCCAAAAATCATTTTCAGAAACATTTTCCTCCGAAATATTTAAAAAATTCCAGTAGCCATCCTCTGTTTTTCTGCCTCAACCGGGCGACCAGTTGGGGTTGCTCTTGATGAACCGGTCGACCGGTTCATCCCAGAATTTTTAAACTCCCTAAAATTTGTTTTGAACAAATTTCTTCTGCTTCAAGTGTATACATTTTAACATCAAATAAATCCAACTTATAACCATTGATGTATACATAATTCAAACATCATTTGCATGGATAAACCCTAGATTCCTTTTTATTTCGCAAAAGCGATCTTTTCCTAAGGGTTTTGTAAAAATATCTGCAAGTTGATGTTCTGTACCTATAAACTCAAGTACAATATCTCCTTTTGCAATATGATCTCTTAAGAAGTGATGTCTTACTTCTATGTGTTTTGTACGAGAGTGTTGAATAGGATTTTTAGATAGGCAAATTGCACTTGTATTATCACATTTAATCGGAGTATTTTCAAACCTAAGTCTATAATCCTCCAGAGTTTGTTTCATCCATAATACTTGTGCACAACAACTACCTGCCGCAACATATTCTGCTTCAGTTGTTGATAGGGCTACCGAGTTTTGTTTCTTACTCGCCCATGATACTAGTGATGATCCTAGAAAGTGACAAGTTCCACTAGTACTTTTCCTATCAATTTTACAACCCGCAAAATCTGCATCCGAATAACTGATTAAACTCATTTCACTTCCCTTCGGATACCACAACCCTAAATCAATTGTACCATGCAAGTAACGAAAAATTCTTTTTACTGCACTAACATGGGATTCTTTAGGACATGCTTGAAATCGTGCACATAAACATACACTAAACATAATATCGGGTCTACTTGCGGTTAAATATAAAAGAGAACCGATCATACCTCGATATTTGGTGATGTCTACGGTTTTACCTTTTTCGTCCATATCAAGCTTAATAGATGTCCCCATGGGTGTGTCGGCATCTTTGACATGTTCCATCCCAAATTTTTTCAGAAGATCCTTGGTGTACTTGCTTTGGTTGATGAAGATGCCATCTCTTGTTTGCTTAATTTGCAATCCAAGGAAGAAATTTAATTCTCCCATCATGCTCATTTCAAATTCCTCTTGCATGCATTTTGCAAATTCCTTACACAGAGATTCGTTAGTAGCACCAAAAATTATATCATCAACATAGATCTGTACAATAAGGATATCTTTTCCTTTTCTTTTCGTAAAAAGGGTGGTGTCAATTTTGCCAATGTTAAAATCATTTCCAATAAGAAATGTTTTTAATCTATCATACCATGCCCTAGGTGCTTGTTTTAAACCATACAAGGCCTTTTTGAGTTTAAAAACATGATTAGGAAATTCAAAATTTTCAAAGCCTTGAGGTTGTTCAACATATACTTCTTCCATTATAAAGCCATTTAAAAATGCACTTTTAACATCCATTTGGAAGAGTGTAAAATCGGCATGACATGCATAGGCTAATAGCATTCTTATAGATTCAAGTCTAGCCACAGGTGCAAAGGTTTCTTCATAATCTATTCCTTCTTCTTGATTATAACCTTTAGCAACTAGTCTTGCTTTGTTTCTAACAATAGTCCCATGTTCATCAATTTTGTTTCTAAAGACCCATTTAGTACCAATTATTGAGAAATCTTTTGGCCTAGGGACTAGTTCCCAAACATCATTTCTCTCAAACTGATTTAGCTCATCTTGCATGGCTAAAATCCATTTTTCATCATTTTCGGCTTCAAGAAAGGTTTTAGGTTCTATTTGAGAAACAAATGCATAATGCCCACTAATGTTTCTAAGGGATGCTCTAGTTTTAGTTCCCTCAAAAGGATTACCAATAATTAAATCTGGAGGATGAGAACTTACATACCTTAGCTCCTTTGGCGGCTCAAAGGAGTTACTTATCAACTCTTGTTGATTGCTTGAGCTTGGTTGGTCCTTGTTCATGTCTTCATTTGATAACTCCTTTGGGATTTTATCATTAAGATTCAAATTTTGAACACTTTCATTTAAGTCATCTAGAATCTCAACAATTTTGTCATTTTGAGTTTCCTCAAAAGCGACATGCATGGATTCCTCAAGACAAAGTGTTCTATTATTGTATACTCTGTAAGCCTTGCTAGAGGAGGAGTATCCAAGAAAAATTCCAACATCGGATTTTGAATCAAATTTATCAAGGTTGTCTTTAGTGTTTAGAATAAAACATTTTGAACCAAAGACTTTAAAATAAGAGATGTTGGGCTTCCTCCCTTTCCAAAGCTCATAAGGAGTCTTTTTCAACTCAGGTCTCAAGGTAACACGGTTTAAAACATAGCAAGAGGTGTTTACGGCTTCCGCCCAAAAATATTTCGGGGTGTTAAATTCATTTATCATTGTTCTTGCCATTTCTTGAAGAGACCGATTTTTCCTTTCCACAACTCCATTTTGTTGAGGAGTTCTAGGTGTTGAAAAATTATGGTGGTATCCTTTTTCTTCACAAAACGTTTCAAATAAATCACTTATGAATTCACCACCATGATCGCTCCTTATGTTTATTATAGAAAATCCTTTCTCGTTTTCGATTTTCTTTGAAAACTTTACAAATTCATAAATGGTTTCATCTTTTGATTTCAAAAATATAACCCATGTATACCTAGTAAAGTCATCAACGATTACAAACACATATCTATTACCACTTAAACTTTTTGTTCTAGTTGGTCCAAATAGATCTATATGAAGTAATTCTAAAGGTCTTTCGGTTGATATGTGATTCTTACTTTTAAAAGACGTTTTAACTTGTTTACCCATTTGGCAAGCGTCACATAGCTTTTCCTTTTTATATGCAATATGAGGAAGACCTTTAACTAAATCATTTTTTGCTAATTTTGAAAGGATGTCCATGCTTATGTGACCTAGTCTTCTATGCCATAGAAAACTATCATTTATACTAGCAACAAGACAACTTTCAATACTCATATATGTATCTATTTTGATTTTATAGATGTTTCCAATTCTATTACCGATAAAGATAATTTTATCATTTTCAAGTATTAAGCAACATGTATGATCAAAAATGATTTTATAGCCTTTGTCACATAATTGACTTATACTAAGCAAGTTATGTTTAAGACTATCAACAAGAAATACATTTTCAATGGAGGGTGAAGACGTACCTCCAATGTTACCAATTCCAACAATTTTCCCTTTTGAGTTGTCCCCAAAAGTCACTTTTCCTCCTTTAGTTTTGGTAAGGCTTGAAAAAAGAGTCCCGTTTCCGGTCATGTGTCTTGAACAAGCACTATCCAAAAACCACTCCCCATGTTCCCTTGGTTCCTACAAAACAGAATCAAGATGAGGATTTTGGTACCCATACCTTCTTGGGTCCTTTTTGGTTAGGGGTGGTTCCTTTTGGAACCCAAATCATTTTAACAGTCTTATTTTTCTTCATAGGACATGCATAAATCAAATGTCCTGATTTTCTACAGTAATTGCATGTATGACTTGGATCATAAGACTGTTAACAAAGTAGTTCTTTAAGTATTTTTGGTTTTTATTAGGTTTATAACCTAATCCTCCTTTGTTAAACATACTCCTCTGGCTCGAAAGCATTTTCTCAAAAAAAATTGAGCCTTGTGTGAATTTTGTGATGATTACATTCAACTCATCAACTTTTTCTTTTAAGGATTTATTATCTTCTTCAAGTTGATTAGTCTTCCTACTCTTGTCATTCAAATCACATACTTTCTTTTCTAGTAATTCTTTTTCTTCAATTATGCATACATGATTTCTTTTTAGGGTACTATATTTTGAACCTAATTTCTTATATTCTACATACAGATTTTCAAGTTGTTCATGTAATTCAATATAAGAAGGATCGGATTCATCATCCGAAGATAGTACCTCATTTTCACTTTCTATTGCCATGAAACACATGTTAGCCACATGTTCTTCTACATCACTGGAGCTTGAGTCGGAGTCATCGCTCCATGTTGCTTTCAAAGCTTTCTTTTGAAAGCGATTTTTCTTCTTTGTTTGAAGAAAGGGACAATCGGTTTTGATATGCCCCAACTTGTTGCATTTGTAGCATCTTGGAGTTTCTTTACTTGATTCTCCTTTGTTTCCCTCCTTTTTGAAGTTCGAGAACTTTCTCTTGTCATTTTTCTTTCTAAGAAAGTTTCGAAACTGTCTTGTGATCAATGCTACATCTTCTTCAAGATCGTCGTGACTGTCTTCATCATCATCATTATCATTGCTTTCAATTTGATGAACAGTTTTAAATGCTAAGTTTTTCTTTGGCCTTTCTTCTTGATCTTGTTTATCCATAGTTATCTCGTGAGTCATTAGAGAGCCGATTAGCTCCTCTAATGGTAATTTTGTGAGATCTTTGGCTTCTCGTATTGCTGTCACTTTAGCTTCCCAAGCTTTCGGTAGAGATCTGAGAATCTTACTTACAATATCTGCATTTGTGTAAGTTCTACCAAGAGCATGTAAACTATTTGTAATGCTAGTCATACGAGTAAACATACTTGTTATGGATTCATTTTGCAACATTTTGAATAACTCATACTGATGAACTAACATATCAATTTTTGATTCTTTAACTTGATTAGTTCCTTCATGAGTTACTTCTAAAGCATGCCATATATCTCTAGCACTTTTACAAGAGGATATTCTATTAAATTCACTTCTATTTAATGCACAATATAAAGTGTTCATTGCTTTAGCATCCATAGAAAGTAATCTTTTATCTAGGTCAGTATATTCTATCATGCTTTTCGGAATCTCAATACCATTTACGGTTTTAATTGGTCTATGAGGTCCATTTTCAATAGAAAGCCATAAATCGAAATCTATAGATTGAAGATATATTTTCATTCTAGCTTTCCAATAGGCATAGTCATTACCATCAAAAAATGGTGGTCTAGATGTTGAAGCACCTTCATTTTGGAGATTATAGCTTGTAGTTGCCATTCTACTCAAAGTTTAAGCAAACTTAATAACTGAGAACTAAGCTCTGATACCAATTGTTGTTTAAGGATTAAGGCAACTATGCACCTAAGGGGGGGGGGGATTAGGTGTAAATAGACTATTAATGCAATTAATTACTTTAAAATTTAAACAATAACCAACAATATAATTAAGTACTTTAATGTAAAGAGATAAGAGATAAGAGATAGAGATTGCTAACTCGGTTTTTAACGTGGTTCGGCAAGCCTACATCCACAGCTCAAGTACCAACCCGTACTTGAGTATTGTATTCTCTTACTAGTCCAAGTAACAAGATTACAATTCCTTCTTGATGAATCCACACCAAGACTTTTACACCACTTGAAGATATGCCCTCTTCAAGATTTTTCCTTGGTGATGCTCCCTCACCAATATCAAGAGTTTTATACTCAACTCTCAAGAGTTTTACAAGGATTGTTTTTGTAACACAACAATACACTCTCAATAGTGTGGATATTACAAATTAAGATCTATGATCTCTTTATCTCACTTAATAGCACTTAGAATATTTGAAGGTGTTTAAGTGTAGTGAGAATGAGATTTAATACTCTTTGTGTTAGGATATGAAGATTTAAACACAAATTTGAGTATTAATGAGGATTGATGATGTGAAGGTGTTTATGCACTACTAATTGCCTCAATATCAGATATGATCAAAAGTTTTCTGTGTCTTTATTTTGCAGTTAAGAGGCCTATTTATAAGTTTCAAAGAGAAACTAGCCGTTTCTAGCCATTTCAGTGCAACTGTCATCTCAAACGGTCGACCGGTTCACAACGGATAAATCAAACGGTCGACCGGTTCAGTTCGAAAGACAATTTGTCTTCCAAGCGGTCGACCGGTTCACTTGGTAACCCAAGCGGTCGACCGGTTCATGCAGAAACCCTATTTTGACAAATTATCTTTTCTGAATTTCTTGAACCGATTGATTATGACTTAAACCTATAATCATCAAACCCTTTTAATGCATGCAATGTGAAGTGTGTGAGTTCATTTTAGTTTGTGCTATCAAGTTAGAAATTGAGATTTACATAAAGCACTAAAATGAAAAGCTTATTCTAAGTCTTCACTTGCTTGCATCTTGGACTTCCTGGAATGATTTCTTCGTGTAATCCATTATGCTTGTTGATGTATTCTTTGTATAATACCTGTTTATAACTTAATCTCATCCAAGCATATTATTAGTCCATTTTCTTTTTATTGTTATCATCAAATATATAAAGCATATAAGTATGACATAATATGTCAACACGTGAGTCATGCAGGATTAATGATAGTAACTTAAGGCGTAAGGTCTTCACACGTCAGCTAGTATGAAGTAATGCTAAGCATCAGTTTTATTCAATTTCCATTCAGTATTTATTATGTTCTATTTTGCAGTAATAGTGTAACAGTTATAACGGGTCATTATATTTCGGCTGCATATCTGAAATATTGATTAGTTTCCATTCAGTATTTATTTTGTTTTAATGTTGCAGTAATTTAAATATTGTAACCGTTCTTAAACGGGTCCTTATAAAGAAAGCTAGAAAGAAAGGAAGGAATACAATATTTTTCTATCATAAAATTATCTTGTGGTACGTTCTCACCCGAAGAGAACCAGTGTGAATTCTACTATTACAATTAGCTCTTGACTGGGACCATATCAATTGGTATCAGAGCTGGTTTAAATGGCGACTAACAAAGAACGAATTGAAATGCTGGAGGCAGGGCTCGGTAGAGTGTAAGGAGTACAGAGAATAGAGATGAGCATGACTGGAAAAATGCACCAGCTAGAAGAAACTATCAATAAATTGTCCGAGGCGTTGTTATCCAGCAAGGTGTTGTTATCAAACAAGGGAGAATCAAGCCATAGCAACACAAACCGGGAGGGCAATTATCGTTCAATTCCCGAGGAGAATGAAGGAAACAGACAAGTTTTTTCTTCTAAAATGGCCAAGCTTGAATTTCCACGATTTTCTGGACAAGACCCGACCGAGTGGTTTAATCATGTGGACCAGTTCTTTGAGTTTCAAAATACTCCAGCCAACCAAAAGATATCACTGGCTTCTTTCCATCTGGAAGGAGAAGCAAATCAATGGTGGCAGTGGGTTCGTCGGACATATAGAGAGGAAGGACGAATGATGACATGGGAGACCTTTGAAGAGGAATTATGGGCGAGGTTTGGACCAACTGATTGTGAGGATTTTGATGAAGCTTTATCACGTATAAAGCAGATGGGAACCTTACGTGATTATCAGAGTGATTTTGAAAAATTGGGGAACAGAGTGCGTGGATGGACCCAAAAAGCTTTAGTTGGGACGTTTATGGGAGGACTTAAGCCAAAAATTGCTGAAGGAATTCGTATGTTCAAGCCACAGTCATTGAAGGAGGCAATTAGCCTAGCCCGCATGAAGGATGAACAGACGAAAAGACATCGACAATTCCTACGACCAACTCAAGTCAATAGAACGCCATTGACGCTACCAACAACGGCACGTGCAACACCAAATGCACCCTTTCGTAGATTACCATGGGAAGAGATGCAGAAACGTAGAGCCCAAGGACTCTGTTTTAATTGTAATGAGAGATTTACAGCCGGCCATAAATGCCAAGGAAAGCAACTCTTGCTGCTGGAGGGGCCAACCAATTTCAATGAGATCACATATGAAGAAGTTACTGAAGAAGATGACGCGGGAGAGGAGACACGGGAGAATGATGAACCTGAAATCACTCTGCATGCTTTAACTGGATGGTCTGCACCTAGAACCATGCGTATAAATGCCAAAGTGGGGTTCCTCAATGCCATGGTGCTAATTGACAGTGGTTCTACCCATAATTTTATAAGCACTCGCATGGCTGATCGGCTACGGCTTCCAGTAGTTCCAACAGAGACATTTACAGTTCGGGTTGCTAATGGGGCACGGTTACAGTGTCAAGGAAAATTTGAAAAGGTACAGATTCTTCTTCAGGAAATTCCTTTTTCCCTGACCCTTTATTCAATTCCCCTAGCAGATTTGGACATTGTTCTGGGGATCCAATGGTTAGAGATGTTAGGATTTGTGATATGTAATTGGCGAACTCTCACCATGAAATTCTATTGGGAGAACTCAGCCAGACAGCTACAAGGTTTTCGTGATCAGCCTATTCAAGCCGCTTCCCTGAAGGAGATTTCCAAAGAGTTTCGTCAAGGACATTCGGTATTTGCAATTTATCCACAGTCCACTATTCAGGTCACAGAAGAGGTTCAGTTACCAAGTATGGGGCAGGTCTTAGCTAAATATCCGGAGATCTTCGAAGAACCTACACAGCTACCACCCAAACATGAAATTGATCACACTATTTCCCTCAAAGAAGGAATTGAGCCAGTCATCGTTCGACCCTATCATTATGCTTATTTCCAGAAGGCAGAAATTGAAAAACAAGTCCAGGAAATGCTGAATTATGGACTCATCAGACCTAGCACCAGTCCCTTCTCTTCTCCGGTATTGCTCGTTAAAAAAAAGGATGGTAGATGGTGTTTTTGCACCAACTATCGATCTCTTAATGTAGTCACTATCAAAGATCGGTTTCCAATCCCTACAGTGGAAGATATGTTGGATGAACTGCATGGGGCGGCATATTTCACCAAGCTAGATTTACGAGCTGGTTATCATCAGGTACGAGTGCAACCTTCAGATATTCATAAGACTGCGTTCCGTACACACAACGGTCATTATGAGTATTTTGTTATGCCATTTGGCTTGAGTAATGCACCATCCACTTTCCAAGCTATTATGAATGCTATTTTTCGGCCCCACTTACGGAAATTCATATTAGTATTTTTTGATGACATATTAATTTATAGCCCTACTTGGGAAATGCATTTACATCATGTCACTCAAACCTTGGACATTTTAAAGCAACAACAGTTTTATCTCAAGGCTAGTAAATGTGCTTTCGGTAAGCAAGAGCTGGAATATTTGGGTCATATTGTTTCTCATCAAGGGGTGAAGGTCGATAGCAGCAAAATTGAGGCCATGGTGGCGTGGCCACGACCTGCTAATATTTCTGAGCTGCGTGGATTTTTGGGGTTGACAGGATATTACCACAAGTTTGTTCGGAATTATGGTCTAATTGCTCAGACTCTTACCAATCTTCTCAAAAAGGGGCAATTTGGCTGGAATGCAGAGGCAGAGGAAGCTTTCCAGACACTTAAGAAGGCCATGACAACAACGCCTATGTTAGCCATGCCCAATTTTAATGACACTTTTATAGTAGAAACTGATGCTTCAGGTAATGGAATTGGAGCAGTTCTACAAAAACAAGGCAAGCCTATTGCTTTTTTGAGTCGAGCTCTCAGTGTCTCAAAATGTTCATGGTCTACTTATGCAAAGGAAATGCTGGCAGTGGTGGAAGCCATTCGCATGTGGCGTCCATACTTGCTAGGACAACACTTCATCATTCAAACCGATCAGCGTAGTCTCAAATATCTACTGGAACAGCGAATCACTATGCCAGAACAACAGAAATGGGTTGCTAAATTATTGGGATATGACTATGAGATTCAGTATCGGCCAGGACGTGAAAATTCGGCTGCGGATGCACTTTCTCGTCGACCGGCCAGTCCTACACTACACAATTTGTTTGTGCCACAACTTGCTATATGGGAGGAAATTAAAAAAGCAGCCACTACAGACGATTATATGGCTGTTGTTAGCAACCTGGTTCAAACTCAACCCGAGGGACCCTTTACTGCACGCAATGGATTATTCTTTTTTAAAGGCCGAATTGTGGTTCCTTCTGATGTCACTCTACGCAACAAATTAATTTATGAAGCACATGATACCAAAATAGGGGGTCATTCGGGCGTCTTACGCACCTTTAAAAAGGTGGCCACTCAGTTCTACTGGCCTTCCATGCACAAATCAGTTCAGGAGTACGTGAAGAGCTGTGACACATGCCAAAGAACTAAATCTGACACTTTGCCACCTGCAGGTCTACTCCAACCTTTGTCTATTCCATGTCAAGTATGGGATGATATTACTATTGACTTTATTACCGGTCTGCCACTTTCACAAGGTAAAGATACATCTTTGTGGTGGTGGATAGACTGAGTAAATATGCTCACTTTATGTCATTATCTCACCCTTTCACGGCTAAAGTAGTGGCAAACAAATTTGTTGAGGGTGTGGTCAAATTGCATGGCATGCCAAGATCTATCATCAGCGGCCGTGACCCCATTTTTATTAGTAAATTTTGGCAAGAATTTTTTACAATGTCTGGCACAAAGCTGAAAATGAGTTCAGCATACCACCCTCAAACCGATGGCTAAACAGAGGTGGTCAATCGATGTCTGGAACAATATTTGCGCAGCTTCGTCCATTAGTGGCCACGTAAATGGCATTCCTTCTTGCATTGGGCAGAGCTATGGTACAATACCACTTTTCATGCATCCACGGGTATGACTCCATACCAGGCACTATATGGGCGTCCCCCACCGACTCTTCCAGAATATTTTGATGGTACTACACCAGTTCAAGAAGTTGACAACGCACTTATCCACTGTGATGAGCTTCTGTTGCAGCTCAAACAGAACTTGACCACTGCTATCAATCGCATGAAACAGACTGTAGACAAAAGTCGGAGGGATGTGTCCTTTGCAGAAGGTGATATGGTTTTCCTCAAATTACAGCCTTATCGTCAAAGCTCAGCATTCGAACGGGCACACCAGAAATTAGCCAGCAGGTTTTTTGGCCCTTATCCTATTCTCCAACAGGTGGGTCGGGTGGCTTATAAACTTCAATTACCTGAGGGTGTCCGTATTCATCCTGTTTTTCATGTGTCCTTATTAATGAAATATGTGGGAGATGCTTCCAATACTCAAACCGATCTTCCACCAGTATCAGATGATGGTGCAATTATTTTGGAACCTGAAGCTATACTTGATCACCGCTGGGTGAAGCAGGGTGGTAAATTCATCACTGAAAGTCTTGTTCAATGGAAGCACTTACCATCAGAGGACGCTACATAGGAACTGACTGAGTTTCTGTGTCAACAATTTCCTAATTTGAACCTTGAGGACAAGGTTCCACTTTATGGGAGGAGTATTGATAAGCCACCACGTAGATCCGAGAGAGCAATAAAACCAAATACCAAGTATAGTGAAGTGCATTGAAAGGCAAGCGCAAGACCAGGACAAACGTGAGTCATGCAGGATTGATGATAGTAACTTAAGGCGTAAGGTCTTCACACGTCAGCTAGTATGAAGTAATGCTAAGCATCAGTTTTATTCAGTTTCCATTCAGTATTTATTATGTTCTATTTTGCAGTAATAGTGTAACAGTTATAATGGGTCATTATATTTCGGCTGCATATCCGAAATATTGATTAGTTTCCATTCAGTATTTATTTTGTTTTAATGTTGCAGTAATTTAAATATTGTAACCGTTCTTAAACGGGTCCTTATAAAGAAAGCTGGAAAGAAAGGAAGGAATACAATATTTTTCTATCATAAAATTATCTTGTGGTACGTTCTCACCCGAAGAGAACCAGTGTGAATTCTGCTATTACAATTAGCTCTTGAATGGGACCATATCAATCTCTTCACTCTTTTGATGTAAAAAAGTATTTATTATCTGCTTAATTTACCTTCACATATCAAAGAGTCAAAGATCTCCACTTTTTTTTATGTAAAAAAGTATTTATTATCCTTAACTCCTTTAGTATCTTTCACCTCCATACTACTAGGGTTAGTGGCCTTTTTAAGCCTCCTTAATATCGTCTTTTTAGGCCTTCTCAATATTGCGATCACATATGGTCTCTTGTATTTTATTTCACTAATCAATATCACCTATTGTTGAACTTCCTTAAAATTGTTTTTAGAATTTGAATTATTCAATGGGTAAGCACTTGCAACATTGTTTAAATAGTCAATGAGGTAAGTCCTTATTGGTGACTTCTTCTTTGTATATTTTGTTAGTACTTTTTGTTGCGATGTCAAAAAATAATTAACCTAGTTTAAAACACAACAAATAAGATAGTATAGATGAAGAAAGGGGTTGATCCCATGAGGAAGGTTCAAGTCAAATTTTTATGCTATATGATATGCAATTTGAGGGGGTTGGAAGTTATCTAGGGTAAAGCAAAGAAAATAGAAAACTATCAAGCAAAAATTAAACAAAATATATTAAGAAAACAAACCTTTGGTCATGATTTGGAGTGTTAATAGGTCTTTGAGTCAGGAATCCAACAAAATTAAGTTTGCATCAATTGAACTTTTATAGCTCTAGCTATTCAAGTTGGAATGGCCAAAGATCAATATTGATAGATTGCAATATTTGACTTTGAAGGTTGTGATTTCCATGATTTTTATTTTTTTATTTCCTTGTCTTATATTTCCAAAAATATATGGATGTTATCTTTTTAATGCCACTGGAATCACTTCATTTTGACTTCTAGAGCTCAAGCTTTGCATAAAACATTGATTGACAGTCAAATCTGCCAATTACCTCCAATTTACTTATTTTTGCATCTTTCATCCAAAAATGCCTTCAAACATAAAACAAAGAGTATCAATGCATTTTATATATAAAAAATAGGAAAAATACTAGTTAAATGTGGGTGAAATTATCAAATAATATAATTGGATCAACTTTTTTTATAATAAGCAACATCATTCATAGGAGTATATATGTCTAAATATTTGGTTCTTTAAATCTCCTATGCAATATTCCACTATATTACCTCTAGTATTAAGTTTATTCATTTTTTATCATATATAGTTATAATGTATTTAGTTTTTAATATCTTGAGATACAAGGCATAATTTTATATTGCCTTATTAGGTCATGGACTATTCAAGCTAGGTGAGCCATTGTAACCTCTAGTTTTATCTTATAAAAGTATTCATGGAAATGAGTTTCCATTTTTTTCCCAAGTACTGATTGAGTTAGTTGGTATATTGAAAAACTATTTTGATTAATGATCTAAAAACCTTAGCTTTATTTAAAGGTTGGTTGCACCAATGTTATATTGATAAGTTAATTTGGCGATGAGCTCCTTTGTTTATTTGTTATTTTCTTACAAAATAGTTTGAAACCAATAATTCTCACTCCTTTGAGGATTAGGTGTATTTTGTCAACCTTTTCAAGATTGTAAGCATGTCTTATTGTTTTCCATTCTTCTAGCCCTGTATGTCATGAACCAATTTCCAGATACATAACTGACCCAATTACCTTCATGTTTTCAAATTTTTGTGAACTTAAACTTACACACAAACTTTCTTACCTATTTTAAAAAATAGAGTTGTACACAACATGATAACATAGCTAACTTCATAATATAAATTGATTATATTAATACAAAGTTAATATAACTATCATAATTGTGGAACACTAACTAGACATAAAGGAAAAATATTAATTACAATAAAAAGCATGTTTTAAAGGTTTAATAAAAGTGTCATGCTAAGTTATAAGCCTACAAAAAAAACAAGAAGGCGAGTTTAACAACTTATTAAGTAGATAAAGCTCCATATACATACATGAGGTAATATAATAATAAGGAATATATAAAAAATATGGCTTTGAGTTCTTATAAGAAAGTTTCTCAAATAGACCATAACAAGATATCATAAGATAGTACTTGTTAAAAAAATCAAAATGCAATGAGTATAATGTTTTGTACTGTAGGATGATCAGTCA
>JAJQXV010000025.1:0-95996 GCA_025169955.1 Salix arbutifolia
AAAAAACCGTGATAGGTTAATGGTTGAGGATAGAATTATCTTTTCAATTAGAGATAGGACATGTATTTTATGTCTTGATGGTACACTGAATTTACATTACTATCATTAAAAGAAATAAATTCACATTAAAAGTTATTTTTGTATTTTCATATAAAATATATACAACAAAAAAAAATATTTACCTTTAAAATAAAAAACAATTTAACTAACTATTAGGGTCTTTTTGTATTTCCCAATTAAAATACATAGTAAAAGACCCAATAGCACTTGAAATTTAATTTTTTTCACCTTTTGGTGCATTGCATCTTCTTCTTTTTCATTAATGGGTTTGATAATGTGTGATGCACCCACGTAGTGTTGCACTGCTCCACAATGTGGGCTAATTCCAATGGCCGAAATTTTAGTTTCGAGGTGGCGTCCATTTTGTTTCTATATTTTATCATTTTTTATTTAATGAGGTTATTTCTAGTTTTTTTTTATTTCTAGTTTTTATTAAATTTATTTTTAAAATAAATTAAATAAAATTTATTTTTTGAATATAAGTGAATGCTCACTCTCTTTTCTGTTTTTTTTTTTAGGCATAGCTATTGCAACACACGTATTTTTTTTTTATATTAACATAAAGCCTTTAATTTAAACATAATTGTTTTTTTTATATTTCTTGGAAAATATAAGAGATATATAGAAAAGGTATTGAGTTAGAATCTTAACGCCGATATTTAAAAAAGTTGAAAAATAATAATTTTGATTGACTTGTATGTTATAAATAACAAAAGGTCATTATTAATACATTGTTCTTACATGAATAGTCTGCTTGTGATTTGATTTGTGAAAATATATCTTGACATGCCTCTTGCAAATCATAAATACTTTTACTTTATATATATATAATACTATTTTTTATATCAATTTTATTATTAAATTTTCAGAAAATCTAAAATAAATACAAATACAATTTTTGTTTTTAGCTATTAAAAAATCAATGATGAATGGGATGGGATATTATATTAAATAATGGGGAAAAAAGAAAAAAAATAATTTGCATAGTTGAAGATTATTCTATAATTGGACTCTCCTAAAAATCTAGCAAAATGAATTAATCATACATTCCTCGTACCACTAAGGCTCCATTTGAGATTGTGACTCTAATAGTGGATGGTTAAAATTCGTTTCCTATGCTTAAAATTATTATTTTTTAATATTTTAAATTGTTTTGAATATATATTATTTGGATTGTAGGTGAAAAATACTTTAAAAAATAACAGTTTCTATACTCCCAAACATTAAGCTATAATTAATTTCTTCTTCCATGCCTTCAAATTAAGCAAGCATGCATGCATTTGCATGATTAAGGGCCTGTTTGGGAGAGCTGTTGCGGTAGCTTTTCAAAGTGCTTTTCGTGCCGAAATACATTAAAATAATATTTTTTTTATTTTTTTAAAATTATTTTTGACATTAACACATTGAAATGATCTAAAAACATCAAACCATATTCATTTAAAATGAAATTTTTTTTTACCAAAAGCTGCGGCACGGCGGGTGAAACGTCGTGCCAAACAGCTTCTAAATTAAATTGAAAATAATTAAGTACATGCATTTGTTTCTAATTAATTCTCCTAAATTTTATTCCTAATTAGTAGTTAACTTTTCAAAACAAAAAACATATCAATACGCATATACTATTTGTTTTCCCCACAAAAACCTCAAAATTCTAAATTCACCATGATTTACTATATAGTTTTCTGTAAATTATAACACATAGTACACTGTGTTTTTTAATTAAAAAAATTAAAATGTTATTTTTTATATTTTTAGCATAGTATAATAAAATTATTTTAAAATATCTACAAAACAATTCATTTTCTCAAAAAATAAAAATTAATACAATGTCAAATAAACACAAAGCAAAAATATAAAAATTCGTCTGAGAACATAAAAATTGATCCCTCTCGTCCTCGTATCCTTCTCTTCTAATATTATAAATATTGATAATTAAAGTTAATTCACTCAAATTGACAGCAAACAGTTGTTTTTACAGGAAAAAAAAACATTTTAAAAAAAAAAAAATAGAAAGAGAGAGAAGAAACGGTCTTTTTTTCCCCCTTTTCTTTTATTATTTTCTTCTCTTAAAACAATTCTTCGAGTTAATGGCGACGGAGGGCAACAAGCTCCTCCCCCTCCTTTTCTCTTCTTCTTCGTCTTCGTCATTCTTCGCGATCTCATTTTCATTCTTCAGGTACTCTCTCCGTACATTTGCACGTATGCATACCCCCCCTCCTCATATACTCCTACTTATACGTATTTCTATGCATCCATACATTTTGATCTCATCATCCGATCACTGCTGCTTATTGAATCCATTTCAATCGAAGCTTCCAGTTTCTCGTTATTTTACTGATTAATTTCATGTAATTTGTTTTTCATTTACTTTCGTTTTTTTTTTCTTTTTGCATTTACTAATCGAATGATCAATTAATTAGGGTTGTTTAACTCTGATTTTCGCAATTGCAGTTGTTGATTTTCTCAGTTACGCGGTGATGACAATTAGGAAGGATTAAGAAACTAATTAGAGAGAGAGAGAGAGAGAGTGAGAGGAAGAGAGAGAGGAATTTTTATTTTTATTATTTTTTTGTAAATGTCCGGTGGAGAGAGAGAGGAGAAGCAATGGAAATGTGGAAAAGCGATATCGGTGGTCAATTTACAGAGAGTAGGAACAATGGTGAGGGATATAGGAGAGCCTTGTCTTTCTCAATCACCTATAAAGGTTGTTATAGCTGTAAGACTACTACTGTATCTCATTTATTCAGTTATTTTTTATTTTTTTTAATGTTTCATACTGTTCGTTTATAGTTATTATTATGATCGGTATTCTGTTGTGATGCGGTAGGTAGGAAGAATGCTTAAGCCAGAGAAGTGGCAATCCACTTTTGATAGTAATGGAAAGGTTTCGCATTTTCGGAAAGCGCTGAAGTTGATTGTTTTAGGGGTATGTTGTTTCACGGCTGCTATATTTGATACCATTCTTTAATTCCATTTTCGGTCCTTCTTTGAATAATGAGATGGTGCTGATTTGGTTCTTGAATATAATTTTGGTTTGCTTTATCATTATGAAGTGGGTTGGACTTTCCACGTGACTATATAACTTTGTTTGACTATATAACATTGTTTGCTGCGTGGCAGGGTGTGGATCCATCTATTAGGCCACAAGTTTGGGAGTTTCTACTTGGCTGTTATACACTGGGAACCACTGCTGAGTACCGGCAGCAGCTGAGGACAGCAAGAAGGTATTTAAGTTTTTTCGATTGTTGACCATATTCAGATGCTAAGTTTATGTGTTATTTTTGCCATTTAATATTAGCTGATTCTTTGTTGTTTTGGGTTTCATGCCACACTAAGAATGCCTGAGAGCTGTCTATAGTTTCTCGCCATCAGCTTTCCATTTCATTATTTGCTTATATATATGGATAAAAAGAGGGAAGATTTTATGTTGTTGGCTGTTATGATCTTGTCCAAAGACATGCATTCCCATACAAAATCTTCTCTTTTGGGCTTCAGCATTATTAGGTTGATCCCTATTGCATTTGTATCACGCTCACCTTTGAGTCTTTATAGACAGGGTTCTGTTCTTCCATTTAAAGAATTGTTGTGATTCTTTTGCTATCATCAATACCAGACTGGTCATAACCCAACAAGCTGCAGCAGACTGTCATTAGAGAGTTCGCAGATAACAAAACATGATGCGCGCACATCATGTATATTAGCCTAGTGAAAATATCACTAACTCCATACCCTTGATCTTTTATTTCTCTTGTTTTCTTTTTACTAAACCTATGATGTATATATATAATATTGATTGCCTTTTCAGTTTTCCATACTTGCATGATGCAATGTTTAGCTTTTAATGTGGTTTATTATTGATTTTTCTTCTTCTGTTTTTGTGTGTGTGATGTGTATTTATCTGGCTTAAGCAAGTTATTATTGAAGTACCAGGGCAAAAGAAGCTGTGTTAGTTTTTTTTTAGTATCTTTGATCTGTCCAGAAGCACCAGCTTTATGAAGTCTTTTATGCAGGGAACGCTACAGAGACCTCATTGAGCAATGCCAAAAAATGCATTCAAGTATAGGAACCGGTGCCCTTGCATTTGTTGTGGGGTCCAAAGTTATGGATATGAGGACATCATCCAAGGATGATGAGAGAGGGGAAGCTACTGTCAAAAGTAGACGAACTTCTGTAGATGTTACTAACAAATTAGAGAATTATAGCGATTGGAATAATAATTGTACAGATACAGCATGCACATGTGAAGTGCAAAGTTCTAGTGATTCTGCTGGGCTTGTCAGTGTGAGGGGAAGCTCAGATAGTGCAGCACATGATCATTCTTGTTTTATACCTACTTCTGGTCCACTCAATAGTGGTTCTCCAAAAAGAGATGGAGAGGCTCATGGATCAGAGTATGTAGTGGAGAGTTATTTTGATTTTCCTCCTTTACCTGTCACGGATTTGTTTGACAAGAGAGAAGATAAGAAAGAAAGTAGTGTGCTTGATGACAAACCACCTACACAAAGAAAATCGAGATTTCAAGATGACAGGATGCACAGTTTTCAAATTAATAATAATATAGATTTAATTATCGAATCCAGTGGGGAACCATCTAACCATGCTTCACCTCAGAAGAAATCTGAAATTGAATTAGTTCACCAAGAGGACCATGAACCGGTGTTGCAGTCCAATAATCTGGGTTATGAGAAAGAAATAGTGGACAAATTGAGAATAGCTGATGTTCCTGAGACACCATTGTTAAACAGAACAACATCTAATGGAGGGGTGGCTGGTGAGAACAGAGTGTCTGAATGGCTCTGGACACTGCATCGAATAGGTACCTCAGCTACAGATTTGTAGTTTCATTTTGAAAGAAAGCACTGGATGTATCTCATGAATTTTAATGCTATTGCTATTCCTTTGAGCTGACAGCCTTTTTCTTTTTTTTCAGTTGTTGATGTTGTAAGAACAGATAGTCATCTTGAATTCTACGAGGATAAGAGAAATTTAGCAAGGATGTCTGACATCCTTGCTGTCTATGCATGGGTTGATCCAGCCACTGGTTATTGTCAAGGTTGCTCTTTTAAATTTTAGTCTTCTTCAGTGGAACCCTTACCTATGTTCAAATCTATGAAAATTGTATTTTATTTGAAACTTTAAACATAAAGTTTGCATGATCATGTGGTTATCTGGTTTTAGGTATGAGCGATCTGCTGTCTCCTTTTGTTGTTCTCTTTGAGGACAATGCTGATGCATTTTGGTGCTTTGAGATGCTTCTACGGAGAATGGTATTACCAACCCTGTCTAACATTTTTAGCTGGATTGCTTGATGTTCTTCTCTAATGTGTTTTCCTCCTATCCAGCGTGAAAATTTTCAGATGGAAGGACCAACTGGGGTCATGAAACAGTTGCAAGCATTGTGGCACATCTTGGAACTCACAGACAAAGGAATGTTTGCACATCTATCACGTATTGGTGCTGAAAGCCTCCATTTTGCATTCCGGATGCTGATGGTTCTCTTCCGCCGAGAGTTATCTTTTAGTGAGGCTCTGCGGATGTGGGAGGTTTGTTCAGTTGTTCTCCTGCACTGAATGCTATAAACTGTAGACTTTATAATGTTGTCTGGATCTAACATGCATGCCATGTGAACAACTAACTTGAAGAGTTTTGCTAAGCTGATTATGGTACAACATGGAATGCCATGTAACTAGAGGTCTTCTATAATTACTTTGTCTTCCTAGGTTTCTTTGTATCCTTAGGTAATCTGTCAAGATTGCTGGGTAATTTCCTGAAATCTGTTTGTTCTCTTCTAAGGGAATGCAGTAATGGAATGTGTTGCTTTGTGGCATTAGAAAGAAATTGTCTGCAGAACCATGTGGCTGTTTAGACAACATCAGTAAAAGGCTGGCATTGCTATTATCATGTGATCAGGCATTTCTGAATGTAGAAATATAGCATGAATCAGTTTTATGAATGTTGGAGGGCAATGCACTTAACTGATAAGTGCTTCTGGGTTCATTTAAGCTCAAGGGATATTCCTTGGCCTATAGTGCAGTTTGATGAACATTTTTTTTTATTAATTAGCATGGCTTTTTAAAGGCATCATGTCTTTAGAAGAATCATGAACCCCAATGAAGGGTTGTAACTTTTTTGCATTATCTCAGGAAGGTGAAATTATTCTGACTTTTATGAAATCATCGATAATGCAGATGATGTGGGCTGCTGATTTTGATGAATCTGTTGTGTGTGATCTAGAGGAGAATTGTTTGGATGCACTTTTGCTAAATGTTCCAAGGGATTGTGAAGGAGATACAAGGGAAGAAAGCATTGAAAATAGTGATGGCAGTTCAAGGGATGGATCACAATCAAAGCATTCAAATGTTGAGCATTCAACATCTGACAACACCGGAATGAAGTCTGCATCAGCTTATAACTTTTGTGGTTTCACAAGAAATTTTTGGTCAAGAAATGACCGAATGCAGATTACCAATGCAATCTCATCAACTAAGAATGGGGATGACGAATTACCTGTTTTTTGTGTTGCTGCTATTCTCATCATGAACCGGCAAAAGATAATCAAAGAAACTCACTCGATTGATGATATGATTAAGGCATGTGTATTGTTTTGTAGTTCTATCAGTCTTCTTATAATTAATGTGCTTGTTTCAGCTTTGTGACAGTTAATCTTTATCAATCATTGTTTTTTCCTGCCAATTACCAGATCATCAACTTTACCTTTGTCCAGTTATAAGGAGGACCTTGACTTAATAAAAACTTCCCCTCTCCTTTCCTTATCTCTCCTGAAGTAATTTGTGAGACTAAATGAACAAGCTAGAGCAGCACATATCTAGTTTATCTGGGTGTGCTCTATAGTATCTCTTCTTGCACTAGATCTCGAGAAAAGAACACTCAATGAATTTACATATGAGGTAGTTTTGCTCTATTTGAGCACTTGAATAACAGCACCACTGTCTGGTATGCTTGGTTATGGGTTGTAAATTGCTGGTTATTTTCACTGTTAAATTGAAGATTTATGTCAAATGGATCCTCATCAATATATGCACAGTAAAAAAAAAAACTTAGTGTTATTTAATGACAGGAATTTGTTTTGTTTTGTTTTGTTTCATTATTTTACTGTTAAATTGAAGTTCTATGTCAAATGGAACCTCATCAGTATATGCACAGTAAAAAAAACTTAATGTTATTCAATGACAGGACTTTGTTTTGTTTTGTTTCATTATTTTACTCATTTCACTGACATGTGTATTTAAATGACTGCAGATTTTCAATGATAGGCTGCTGAAGATTCATGTTAAAAGATGCATACACACAGCGACCAAACTTCGGAAGAAATATTTTTACAAGGTTGGTGCTCATTAATTTATTTCACTTGAATTAAACAGTAATCTGGTCTGTCCTTTTCCTCTACATAGAAATTGCTTCTGTCAGATGAGTGTTCAGTTATGTGATATATCTTTCTTTCGTGGTGCCTTTCTTAAAAGTAAACTCTTCTTTTAATCAGCTGATCAAAAGCAAGAACCCTGCAGTCCAGAATGGTGAATAAGACTGCCAATTTTAGTATTCATTTCACTGACAGAGGCACCATGTTGGCACTTAGAGCTGGTAGCGGTAGTTTGGGATGCTGACTTTGAGTATGGCCTGACAGAGTTTTGTTATTTGGATCTTTTATGGAGTTGTTTAAAGAAAAGTGCTGTTTCCATTCAAAGATATTGTACAGTCGATTGTACTTCCATTATCTACTTCACATCTTTGTGTGGTAACTACTGTCAGGTTCTCTTCCCTTTCCTTATTGCAATGAATTATCTGGTGCCGATAAAACTGTAAAGTCATAAACACTTGAGTGTTATTTGGCATCTATGTTCTTCATCATGATCATTTGCTTCATTCTTAAAGTGAAATACAGATTAGTTCTAGTGAGTTGTGGGTTTCATGAAATGGTTATGGGCCATGTATTTGTGTTTTGGATCATGGTTCTTTGTGGTTTTGAATTTGGTCGGTTGATATGAACAAAAGAAATGTGATTGATGAGATCAAAGAGTAAACCAGTAATTAAATGAAAGAATGATTAGGGACAAAAACATCATGTCAGATATTTATTAAAAGGTTTATTTATTATTTATTTTTTGTTTGGTTTACCCCAAAGACAAATAGAATAAGCTTCAAGGAATGTGTTATATGTGACAAGCCTTTTAGTTACTTTGTTCATTGTTGGTATAAAGTTTCTGTTCAAACTTCCATTGTTCAATGGTATGTTACTTTCATTAAGGAGTTTATGGTGGAATTTAAGTCTTGCCCTTTGTTGACCTGAATGACAATTACTCGCTCTTTCATTCACTGATAAACATGTGAGAACTTCTTTGCTCTTGAGTTTGAGATTGCTGATTCTGTAACAACATATGTTGGTTCTCCCGGGTCATCTCCATATTTAGTTGCAGCAGATGAGGATTACTGGGAATAAAAAAGATGCACAGTGCAAATTGTCACTTTCTAAAATATCTCTACACTGTAAATAATGGGTTGGGACATTGGTGCAACTGAAATCTTTAACTTTACATGCTTGGGCTGGTCTAATTTCTTCAAAGTTTTTTTTTACCATGGTGCAGATAATCATTGCTTGACTCACATTTTTTAATTATAAATCTGAACCTGCTGTTGTTCTTATTTACTTCATTTCTTATAGTTTTATGTTCAGTAGCATTTTTTGAAGTTAGACCATGCATATGATTGTAGTTATGGTCAATTTGAGGATTTTCAAACTGTATCATTTTAATTATGGTTCTCTGTTTTTTTCTCTCTCAATGTTACAGCATTCTTCTTTCATTTTCTCTCCTTTTGAGGCCGACAGAAAGATCTAAAGGTGCCCACAAGTTCATCTTTGATGTATCCAGGTTCTTATCATTTAACTGCTATGAAAATTCTCACAGGTTAGGCAAAGACAATGTTTACTTTTCCATTGATTTCATTTTCCCATGTATTTAGAGGGCAAATTATTATAAAGAGAAAAACAGAGGTAGAGAGGGAGCAAGTTGTTTTGACAATTTTGATTGCGTTGTACTTTTGTCAAAAGGAATTCAAAACTAAAACTAAAAGTTAATGAAAGTCATCAACAATTGCAACGGTTGAAATGCTGAAGATGAGTGCTTAAATTGAGCAGGAGTTGTGTACTTTTATTTGTAGAAAGGAAACATTTTTTTTCAGGCACATGTTTGTATCCTCTATCCTTGACACAAAACAATATAATTTAATTGATAGTGTATTTGTGATGACAAATCTACCCTTGTCAAGATCACATCCCTTAGGTTTTATTTATGTATCGGCAATTTTGGCGTATCTCTCCTGCATTTCCTGTTAGCACATTGATGTTTCCCATCCTACTCATTGATAGAGCAAACGACCTTCTTAAATACTCGAAACCACCAGCAAATTCTTCTGTTATCTGTAGGGTGTCATTGCTGAAAAGTAGTTGCTGATCAACTCCTAGGACAGATTGGTACGAGAGAGCCCTCTTGTAGAAGGATTCTGTGAAGGTGTATTTAGAGCTAGATTCTGGATTCAGAAACACCAGTGGGTCAGATTGGCCCTTTTTGGTTCTTTGGGGACATTCCTTTCTCATTTGATCTGCAAATGCTTTTTTCATGCTTGGGTCTGGCTTTCCAGTATTGTTGAAATTGTACAATCGGTCCAGAATGTAGCGACAACGTGTTCTCCCCATTGAATGTGCCCCTGATAAGAGTCATAAGAGAATTTCCAGAATATGAACTTAATTCAGGACAATATGCGAAAGTACCTCGTGACTGTTTGCATTTGACTGACTTGTTTTCTTTTCAACAAGTACTACTTCTTTATAGCCATGGCAGTTACTTTAACATGAAGATTATAGGAAAACCTTCCAACTAAGGAACATATATATAGAATTCATCAAATATTATTGATTTCTCGAGTTGGAGTACTTTCAGTGCTTACCTAATAGTGTTCCCAGGTCCAACACATCCAAGCCTCTAGACTTGAAATACGCCAACGCTTCATCCCCTGAGATGGATGGTGATGGGAGATCCACCATTGCTGCTTTTGATATCACTCCGTCCCTTCTTCCTGTAAACACAGGATAAGCTGGTCCGCCTGCCTGTTGGGTAGATGGGTTATAGATTAGTAACAAAATTTAGTATCCATTAAGTTTTTTATTTAAATTTAGGCAAAATAGGTTATTGCTACTGTGTCAAGGGCAGTATGCAGGGATGTTACCAGATGAACAGCATCCCTAGTAGCCAGGTTGAGAATATCAGCACAAGAGACAACACCAGGACACTCCTCCTCAAGAACTTCTTTTATTTTGTCAATGGCCACAAATCCTCCGAGACCCAAGTTTTGCGGTGCTGTCTTCTCCGAGTCCGGTCCGTCAAGAAGAATCGATGCATCGCAGCCCTAAGTTTAGACAAGAAGAAACAAGTATTTACTATTTCTCAGCAATTGAAATGGCTTGCCTGGTAGACACCGAGTTAGAGCATCCGCCGCGGGCGTGACAAATTGAAGAGCCAAAAATAAAAAAGTATTATTTTGCCAGGTTAAAGCAAGTTTCGGCACTCCAGTGGGAGTGCCATCTTCACAGACAAAATTGGCTTTGCTTGCATGAGCTGCTATTTGTAGCAGCTCATGCGTGCAGAAGCCAAAATTTTGAGGACAAAATTCCTCAAAATTTTGGTGCCACGTGTTAATTTGATATTATATATATATATATATATTAAAAAATAACGAGATATATATATATATATATATATATATTAGAAAATAATATAACTAAATCAAAAATATTTATTTTTGTTTTTATTTAAAAATACCTCAACAAGAGAGTAAAAAATTATATACAAAATTAATAATTATATTATTGGAGTGTTTTTTAAAAGCAATTATTTAATTATATAACTTACTCTTATTAATTGTATAATTAATTGCATAATTAAACTATATACAAAATAATTACAATATATTTAAAATAATATAAAAATAAATGGCTCTCCAAAATGGCTTTTACCACTGGAACACTCATCAACAAAAATACTATTTTTACACTATTCAAAGTACCATTTTAGAGATTTGCCTCTCCAAAATGACACTCCCCGCTGGAGATTCTCTTAAGAGTGAAAGGAAGAAACGTGGAATAAGATTGAGTGGTTGAGAGAGACATACATTCACAAAACAATCCGAGTAGAGCAACCGGAGAAGCTTGGCAGTAATGCTTTTATCATACTCCCAAAATAACTCCACCTCGTGCCTAATGTACTCCTCCGCATATTTGCATGTAGTGTCCTGCCGGTAGTGATGCCACTTCAACTTTACCGGTGGTTGCAGCGTTGTCCCGGCGTCCACGATTGCTATACACAAGCATAATGCAATAGCCAGTACCGGGAAAAACACGCGCTTCTGACCTCTCCTCATTTTATCTCCTAGCTATTTCACTCCGGGTGTAGCAAGCTTTATTAGCTGATCATGGAATGTGTCCTAACATGAACGACGATTTATAGACCAGCTTTTCAGTTTAGTCCACGTGGCGTTACCGGCAATATTAAATCCGATAAATTAGGTATTTACATAGTTTTTAGCTATAATGTATAGTCTATGATGTAAGTATGAAGGCACCGTGTGAGGGTACACGGCTATTCACATGCTCCGAGGTGTGCTCTACATTCTACTACGCCATTTTGCTATATAAAGCAAGCAATGAAGGAAACGTTTACGGTAAGGACGTGTAAGCATGTGATCTTTACCTTGGCTTCAGGGTTTTCAATATTACGAGGCACAAATTTCTGTGATCCAAAAATTTCGTAGGCGTCTAGAGTGTCATTAACATCTATTTGCTGTGCTGTCCTTGACCATCATGGTGTCAGTAGTTTTGAATCATTTACTAGTGTTGGAACAAAATAGGAGCAGTTAAGCATATATTATTAGGTGGTTCAGTAGTAGAAGTTAGGGATTAAACGGTTTATTTTTCCTGTGATTTCAGGTTCAAATTCTGTAGTTGTTAATATGATGATCATTGGAAGCTTATATAACTATTAACTTTATAACTCGTAGAATTAATTGAAATGCATGTAAGCTGACTTGAATACCTAGTTAATCTAAAAAAATAAGAGCACGACTCTCGATTGTTCGTCATTAATGGCTCACAATGGAGCACTTTACGTGGAGATCAAAAAATATACAGGTATTTTTTAAAAAAGAGTTGATAAAATATAGAGTTATTACCAAAACTACGGAAACATGGTAATATCCCAAGTAAGATAAAGCTATCCTGTTTGGAAAGAGTTAACTATTGTTTCACGGGATCCCATTTTTGAGTTGCTGTTTTCGAGTGAAAAGGGAAACTATTTAAATCTCTAATTGCGAGACCCGAAGTTCTTCCATTGAAGGAACTGCTGCCATGGAGATTTGCAACTACATGTAACCAATTCAAAAGTGACGGTGATGGAGGGTGTGGTGCCTTGTGATGTATATTCCTGGGATTTTGTAGGGAGTTTTTTTTATGATCACAAGGAATTTACTCCCGCTAAGGAATTTTTATTATTATTTTTATTAATATTATCATAAGAAATTTACTCCAACTAATATGCTTAGGGTATACTTGGACATTTGACCCGGACTTACCTTGAGGGGCAGGATATATTTTATTTTATTTTTTAAAAGAAACATCTATGATTTGGGTTATTTCCCAATGTATCAAATTAGTTGGTTTTATTTTTATGAGATGATAAACAAGAATAACAACAACAAATAGATCAAATACAAAAATGATAATGATAACCTATGATTTTTTTTTTATGTAAATCAATTACTAACCAATCAAATATGGAATGAAAAAATTTGATAAAAAAAGACTAAAAATATCCGAGTCAATCTTAGAGAGTATGACAAACTTATAACTCAATTAATAATGGTCGAGTCGGTCTAGATGAACATGTCAAATCCAAGGTCCTCGTAGAAAAAAAAATATATGAAAAAAACCACAAGGCCTTTTTTTTTAAAAAAAGAAAAAAAATAATTTTGAATGGTGAAAGGTGAAAAGAAAATACGTAAAAAAAAATAAATCAATATCAACTTAGGTTAACTTTTCAAATTTATAACCTAAATTATTAGACCAAAAATACCAAATCTAGCAAAACTACGAATCTTAATTCTCGAAATAATCCCTCTCGACAAAACTAAGAACTCGATATGATCTCAGGCAAGGTGGTGGTGCTGCTTTGATTTGTTGATGCCGGAGCTGGTTACGAACAAAATATAATCCCTCTCGAAAAATCATTTGACATATCATAAACAGAAACCTTTCCAACTTTCCTAAACATATTTTATAATTGGTAATCTCAATGCCTAAATCTTTTTCTCAAACAATCGTAGAGTTTCATACTAGTTTTAGTGCTTGATTCAAGACTTGAATTGAGAATTATTATTTTTTTTTTGTAAAAAAGAGAAGAAAATCATCATGAATCTCTTCGATGGTTTCCAAATATAAACATAAATTTATATATAAGAATCGATGGTCCATGATCTAAGCCAAGTTGGGCAATTTGCAGCTGCCAATACAACTGTAAAGTTACTTGAAATTGACTTTATTTTGTATGTGGCAGCTTAGTTGAAGGTGAAGTCTAAAACAAGCAACACGAAATGAATTGATTGGTTGAAGAAGCAACTTGGTGGCTCACAACTTGCCTCATCAGGCTAGAAATCATGGCCCGAAAGAGAGATGAGATTATTTTGCTAATCCTACAGCATCAAGGGTTGGATGAATTGCCTGTTAGGTATTGTGGTTGTAGTTGTTTTTTATTCAGAAACGCATTAAAATAATGTATTTTTATTTTTTTTTAAATTATTTTTGACATCAGAATATTAAAACAATTAATTTTGTTAATTTAAAGTTAAAATTAAAAATAATTTTTTTTCAAAAATATTTTTAAAACGCAGTGTCAAACACCTGAAATCCTTCTTCTTGCTGGGTATTTGCAGACCTGAGCAATGCGAGGCTTGAAAAACCATGGTTTTGTATTGTGCTCCGAGTCATCTTCAAGCTTTATTTTGCCAGAAAGCTCAATAGTTTATCACCTACTTTGCTTTTTTGCCAACACCTTTAGGGTTTGGTTGAAACGAAAGGTTTTCGTCTTAAAATCTTTTCCCTAAGAGCTTTTAGACTCTTTTTTTAATAGCATTTTCTATGATCTTGAGTTCTTAGTTGTACACTTGCGCTTTCACTAGGGGTCCAAATTGTTGTTGTTTTTTTCTTAAAAAATAACACATTTATAAGAGAAAAGGACAATTTTGTGATGGAGTCATGTAAATTTATTTTATTTAAATTAAATGATAAAAAACAACGACAATAAATGGACTATTTTTTTTAAAAAAAACATCACAATAGCCTAGACAAATTTGGTTTGAGTTAACCCGGGCTAGCATAACAACCACGTAATCAAAATCAAGGCAACACGAGTTATTCTACTGAATTTGTTATTCAGGTCATAAAATCGAAATAACCCAATAAAAATCACATTAACTTTTCAAATTCGTGACTCAAATTATTAAATCGGAAACATCGAATATTTTTCTTCTCTTTCGATGGTATTTTATTTGTTTCACAATGGTTTTAGAATAGAAATAGATTTATTTGTCCCAAATCAATTTGATTTTGATTAATTGGCCTTGCGAAGATATTTCAATGCCTTCAATGAACAATTTCATTATTTATTTATTTTCACTCATATGTTACATTATTCTTCATCCTATTTTAGCTTCATTACTAGTTTGAACACCTGTGTTTTATGGCTAAAAAAACCCACTCTTTTAGCTATGTTTTGAAAAAAAAACACAAAAATAATTAAAAAATCTAATAATCTTTTTTTTTGAAAAAAAATAAAAACTAAATTAATATAAAATTGGAACGTTGAAAATGAATCTTCAACGCCATCAATGGTTAAAGCATAGCTGCTACTATGAAAAACTTTCCATATTAGCCATGCCCTATGAGACAATGATTGCTTTCATTTCTAAAGATTATTTCTTGGCATCGGTCCCAAACTATTGAAAGGGAAGTCACCAAAAGATAAATATCTTTCACTTTATTTTTTATTTTATTTTAAAATAATTTTAATATATTAAACTAGAAAGTTTAATAAAAATGCCAATCATTCCCTCTTCTTTTACGATGGGAGCCAAGTACACGATAATGAAAGACGAGTCGTCTCTCATTCTCATCCATTCATAACTGTCAACAACATTGTTTTCTTGCAGAAATAGCAGCAGCAGACCTCCCTCACTAGAAAACAAGTACAAAAGACATCGCTTTCCCCGTCTGAGATCGCAAGGACCACTCCAAGGAATCCATGGCTGCCACTCCGCATTATTGCCTGACACCATGTGCTGTTCATGATTCCAATTTGTCTCCTGTCAAATCTAGCAATCTCGTACATCTTGTCTTTGAAGTCACAAGACTTTTATTCCACTCTCTGCAATCATTTTTCATCATGAAATATGAATGGACTTTTGGATTTCATGGACGCAGATAGCTAAATTCTTCTGCGGAATGTTTTTCTCCGAGAGATTTCCTCTGTGTTCTTGTTTCAAAAGTGATTGTTCTATCAAAAAGCTTTCCAGATCATACATGAATTCTTCCAGCTCTATTAACATGAGGTATGGATGCAGATCATTGCATGCCTGATAACATCAGCCTGCAAATAATGTAATTCTGACCTCATCAATGAATTTATTATTATTATTATTATGACAGCAACATGGCTGGCTTGATCATCCATCCATGTGAACAACCGGACTTCTGTTTGACTCTTCTATTTAAGTTTTTTTTTTTTTTCCCTTCAAATTATTATTATGATCTATCATTTTCAAGATAAAAATGTTGAGACTCGAAAATGCCTGGATTAACAACTTAATTATGCTGGGACTTGCTCACCATTGACAAATCAACTTGGTAGGAGAGAGTCGTCATTATTTTAATAAGAGATGCCATTGATGGACCAATCTTCAATAAGTTAACCAATAATACAATTTCTTTTTTAAATTAATCCAATTCATCACGCTATGAATTAAATTAATTGTAAACATAAATTAATTTAATAAATCAACAAATATTCAAACAATTCACTATTTGTTTTATTATTAAATTTGATTTCATAACTCCTCAAGATAATAAAATCATAAAACCTCTTAAAAATAGCTAACCCAACTCCTTCCCTTGAATCCCAGAAACTTTCCTAACATCACAAAACCTAAAAATGTAATTAACCATAAAATCTATGGAAGTATTACCATAATTAAAGATCATAATGACACAAAGGGCAGATTAGTCCCTTACCTAATTCTCCACATCCACCTTCTCTTCATGCACTATAAAAATAGGCACCAATTTTCCCCCCTTTTTAAATAAAATCTCTTTTGTTTTATTTCTCTTACAGTACTCCCAACCTTCAAAAATAAAAAAAAATAAAAAAAGCCCTTGCCCTTTGAATTCCGTACACCTCCCCTATCTCCTCCCGTAACTTCTCTAGAATTTCATTTTGAATAGAGTTACCTTCAGTCAAGAACACACTCTGTATATAGATAGATATACGTAAAAAGATTCAATCTTTTTTTTTTTTTTAAAATAAAGATTCAATTTTTTCCCTTCTTATTTTTTGTATAGATAGAAAATAAATTTTGGAAAAAGATTTTGTTTTTCAATGGCAAACCCATCTGGGACAAATAATCAAGATGGCAATCAAGCTCCTTCTTCATTCAATGGAAACAATCCAAGTAATGGTAATTCCGACCCTTATCCTGGTTCTTCTATGAAGCACAATCCTGGTATATCAACTGACTGGACTTTTGAAGAACAGACAATTCTTGAAGAGGGATTGGCAGAGTAAGTTTTTTTGCTTTTCTTGTTTTGAATTTTGATGCTTTTGTTGGTGTTTTTTAGGAGGGTTTCTTGCGTTTAACGTTTTTTTTTTTGTTATTTGGGAATCTTCCTTTGTATTGGTTTCTTCGGAATTTCGAGGGGCTGATGAGTTTTTGATTATTCGATAAATTATTGTTTGGTGAATTGCAGCTGGAGTTGAAATTTGAATTCTTTGTGGTGTTTGTAGGGTTTGTTCTTGTTGGGTTATTTGATATTCCTAACAATTTTGCAATTGTAATAATTTATGTAACTAGAATAGAATGAGTTTCTAATGAAGGTCTTAACATGGATTGTTGCTAAATAATTTTCTGAAATATGATTTTTCACAAAATTAAAGCACTCCAAGTCACCTTTTCAATTTATTTTTGGTAGGTAATCTATTACATTCGTCCCGAACTGAATTTTAGCTATCAAGTTAAGTTTCACATAAGGAATCTTCTCTTTGTGAGCCAATCAAGTTGCAGTCTTAAAAACAGCACAATGCTGTTCATATCATATTCTGCAGCAGAACATTATTAACCAACTTCCTTGTTTTTCCCTCGCTCCACTCTTTGCGGTCTCTAATACAATAACTTAGTTTTGGGTTTCAGTTTATGGTTGCTTTGTCTTTCAATATAACTGCATAAATGATTATCAAAAACCATACTAATTTCTTTCATTTAATCATTGGTGCCTTACCAATGAGAACTTGCAAATAGAATCACTGTCCTCAATTTGTCTCAAAAATATCTTCAGTACTTTTTTTCTTTTATCTAATCAAATGAAAAAACTGCCATCCTGGATCAATATTTTAGAAAAATATTATTAGCTGAAAAGCATTGTTCTTCAGCTACGAGATATCCCTTTAGCTGAGTATTTGAATTTTTTTGATTTCAGTTATGATTGACAAAATTTTATCTGTTTAGAGTTGCAGATGGTTGTTAATATTAATCTAGCGTACTGTTATTCCCAAAAGGTAGTGTCTGTTGAGTATTACTTCTTTTTAGTTACCTATTAAGCTGCATAAAGAAAGTTGTATAGAAAAAAAATTATTATGGGAACCATAGCGTCATGAAACGAACTCTTCTTGAGCAGCCATGAACTAAATTTCTTTTTTCTGTAAGTTATTGAATCTTCTTCTTTTTTTCTTGGTTTTCAGTCAAAGAGTCAGTAATTTACTGAAAAAAAATAAAGATAATGACATTCAATTTGCTTAACCTAGTACTGGTTCACAATGGATTAATCTAAAACCTGATTCTCCTTATGTCCCTCAGTTTTGCAGCGGAAACAAATGTAGTACGTTATGCAAAGATAGCTATGAATCTACCTGACAAGACAGTCCGAGACGTTGCTTTGCGTTGCAGATGGATGAATGTAAGTTCTCTTAGTCTAATATCTTGCTACATGAGGCCTTTGTTAAATTGTTAGCATCAAGAATTTTGTTCATAAGATTTCCAAATAGTTAAATAATCAATGAATGAACAATTTATATTTGGAACAGAGCAAGTCTGGTTTACAAGAGACAGCTTGGAAAATAAATTACTTTATTGCTAAATATATTTTTTTATATGATGTATCTGTTGGCTGTCAGTAAAAACTACAAACTGAGTTATTTCTTTGTCCAGAAAAAGGAACAGAACAAGCGAAGGAAGGAAGATAATCTAGCACGTAGAAGTAGAGATAAAAAGGTATGGTGTCTTTTATTTTGTGGTGAATCTTTTCTGTTGGAGCTGCACATTTTTTTTTTTTGAAAATTATGGCACAGCCTGTTGAATTCACACACATTTAACTGAGGATTTTAACACATTAGTTTCTCCTGTATTGTTTGTACGACGTGTAAATCTATTGCCGTTTACTTAATTGGGTGGTCCCGTGTCTTGAAATCAAGGTTTAGTGCTCAGGCCATAGTTGTGTCACATGCAGGGTGTTAAAAACCCAACTGTGGGCCATAGTTTGTTCACCATATCACCGAGATAGTTTCTCATTCGGACCTGTACCATTGTCAACCTGCAATATTTATCACACAAGTGAGAAATACAGGCCAGTAAATGATAAATCTGATAAGGATGGGCATGAAATTGGCACAATTCATACAGAAGCTTTTAGATTTTGTGTTCTCAACCTTTTCAAAGGAAAATATGCTTTAGAGTGCCTAAAGTTTCATTTAATTGGCACAACTAAATTTCTAATGCAAGAAACTTGTGATTGCCAAACAATTTTCCATTTACGGTTTTGAAGACAATACCTTTTCTGACACATATTAACTTGTGGCGTCATACAATACGTAACAATACACGTGTAGCGAGAGTATTTAAAAGTGATTTTGGTTTCTTGGAACGGTCGATGCTTATGTTATATATTATTCTGCTTTCTTCTCTCAGGAAAGACATGGTGATCCTTCTGCAAAGTCTTCAAACTTCATGGCTGCCCGCCCCAATGTTTCTCCATTTGCAACTCCAATGATGCCACCGGAAAGTGAAGAAGGCATCTCATATGATGGTGAGGGTTCTATGCTTCACAAAACCTGTTTATTCGAAACAGTTTTGGAATGCATCCTTTTCCTTTTCTTTTTTGAAATTTGTACCACTTATGATGTGTTTATTATGAAGGTAAAGGGGGTGAAATATGCTTGGTAAAACTTATTGGAGAGGGGGTGGTATTAAGAGGAGAAATTTTTCAGGGGGAAAGTTTTTGTTTTTTATGTCTCTTTTATCTCTTTTATGTATTCAACACCCATTTTTTCCTTTTCCTTTCGCCTCACATCTGGTGCCTGCAAAATATGTATTATTTTATATTTTGTATTTACGTTTACTTAAGATTTGATTTGACTTGCATTGGGATCCATTAATACCTTTAAATTCCTGAACTCCTACAAAACATCCCTTAACATATTCTGCAGCCCCTTAATATTTTACTTTCAAAATATTAAAATTTGAAATCCTATCTTAAAGCCTTAGTTTTTCCAGACATCTTATTTTAGTTATGTTAATACTGTACTATTCTTTAACCCTTTGGTTACTGTCCTGTTACATTAAAGAGCTATGATTTGCCTCTTGCAGCAATTGGTGGAGTTACAGGAGAGCTTCTTAAGCAAAATGCACAGATTATAAATCAAGTTTCAGCAAACCTTTCAAGTTTTCAGGTGAATACTTCTGTCTTGATCAATAACTTGATGAATGAAACTAATGATTTGAATGGGTTTGACTTATCTAAAATAATTTAAATGCATTGTTTGCTTTTACTCTCACTCTCTTCCTCTCTTCCTCATGTACGTGTTCCTCAAACAACATCCCTGACTGTTTGCGCATGATATTTTTTACGAGTGCTCTTGTATTGCAAGTCTCGCTTTGTGCATTTTGGTGGCTGTCAACTGAAATTGCTGCTCATTTATTTTTATCTTTTCAGATACAGGAGAACCTCAATCTTCTCCGCCAAACGCGTGACAACATCCACAAAATTATGAACCAGTATGTTTTTAGTTCTTTTTTTTATCATGTAGATTTTATGATGGCTTAATGCTGTGTATTTCTTCGCTCTTTTTCCTCTGCTTCTGTGCAAAGTCTATTTGTTTTCTTTGTAGATTTCTTTTTCATAAAAGATGCAAGTGGCCATTTTCTTTTTCATAAAGTCTGGACCCAATTTATTGGGTTAAAATCAAGCTTCATTTCAAGTATTTTGATCCAAGTCAAGTCCAAACAGTGCGATAATTAGCTTGGATTTGTCGTGGTTGTTGGGGGGTTCTCAAAGAACACATTTTTTTTAACACCTGTTTGATGTAGCGATTTATAGTCTTCTATCAAATTCAATGCGATCTCAATTACAGATATGAATAAAGGTGTCAGGTTAGAGTCTAAGACTGATATAGTCAGGATGAATGGAGTTTTTTTTCCCAAGATAGAATCCCAGTTCATTTTGTTTTATTTGCAGGATGAATGATGTGCCAGAACTAATGAAGCAGATGCCACCACTTCCAGTGAAGTTGAATGATGATCTAGCCGACACCATCCTTCTGCCTCCAAACATTCTCAGGCCATAATCATCTCCAGTCTGTTCACAAGACATGATCAAACCTTCTAGTGCAAGCATCAATCTGCCTGTAGAAATAACTGCCACCAAGCTGACCATCATTTTCCAATGTGAAATGCCCTTCCTAGTTCAGCATGCCATTAACTGCAATGACTTTTCGTTTTTTTTTTTTTTTTTTAAATCTTTCCCCCTCATATATTTTTACTTCCAAGTAGTTTATACCCTGGATTTTGCCTAGAAAGCAGGGAATGATGAATAATAATAACTAGTGTTGGATGTCATTAGCCGTCTTGATGAAAAAATTATGCCTTTATCTTCCTATTAGTTTTGTGCCAAGTAAAATACCAAGTCTAATCTTCTGTCGCAAGGAAAACACCCCTTCATTTACACTTCTCTGGGGATCAAGCTATCGCTGTAGTTGTTGAAGCCCTAGAGGTGCAGCTATGGGGCTCATCCCTGAAATAGTTCTCAGTTATGTCCCAGATTTTCAGCTAAAATGTCCATTCAAGTTGTTTCACTCTTAAAAAAAGAAGGGGAAATCATGTCCTATACTCTGTATTCATCAAACTTGTGCAAGAAATTCTAGCCAAAAACAATGCTCAATCCTTGCAATTGCAACAACAGTTTGATTTGAATAATAAATCTATGGCGCTTGTACTATATTACAGTAGAAAAGACAGATTAAAAAAACTAAGTTTTTGGACTCATAGTGGGATGAATTGGCAACCATTTTGTTTAAAGAATTATTTGATTAAGCCAAAAGAAAAGCAAAATTCCATCTTCTTTTAGTGCATAAAAAAGAATCATTACACTTTCAGCTTTGGAAAGTACCCGACATGCATCGACTTTCAGCTATTAAATCTAGGTTGTAACATACTTCGGATCCAGCTTGGACGAAACGGAAGATATTGTCGATAAATAGAAGTACGTCTTGTTCATTAACATCTCGGAAATATTCCGAAACATCTCGGAAATATTCCGCGGGCAGTCAAACCGCGGTTCGTTCATCTGACCATAGACTGGAGCTACTTTAGATTCTGCAGTATTTTCTTCATTAATTACTCTAGATTCTTTCATTTCCATGTAAAGATCGTTTCCTTCACGAGCACGTTCACCTACTCCGCAAAATACGGTACACCCCGTGAGCTTTCGCAATGTTGTTGATTAATTAATTCAATAAGAAATGGGAGTTAGCACTCAATTTTGGTGGTACCCTCCAACGAGTTTCTCTTCTCTTGGTGGTGAATGAGTTAACCCGCTAGACTAGAGGGAATCGGCCAGCCGCGCCCTTCCATTAGCAGTGAGCTTTAGTCGACCAGAGGAAACTGGGGCATAGGTGAAGGAACGAGAGCCACTCCACTATCTCCTCGGGCATCTTCCAGCGCTGGCCCTGTTTCGGCTTATAGCGGAGCAGCAGACAGGTGAGAAAGAGGAGGATCGAAAGAAAGCAAGAACGAAAATCTGTGATATACGAGATGGTAATGGAGTTGTCCCAACCTGTCTTTGATTCCAGGATCGATAGCAGCTCGACTTCCGGCATTGATGAGCTAGAGGAGCAAGCAGAACGGGAAACCAGGGACAGAGGCAATGAGTTCCACTGCCAACTTTCCTTCATCAAATCGTTTACAAGATTTACATATCTTGTATACTGGTGGCTTGCGAGTAACATGATGATGATGATAAAAAATTTACCATCTTTATAAATAATTTCAATTTTTGAGTTAAAATATACACTATTTATAAAAACATGAAATAACCGACGAAGTTTTACTTACTGTTCTATAATCATAGAATGCCCGTTTAAATGGATTTTCTCGCATAAAAAAAATAACATAACTTATCATCTCATGCCCGTTTGAGTCAACCAAGTTAGTTTTAAATTGATTTTTTTTTAAATTTAATTGCAATATCATATTAGATGAACCCATTAAACTGACAAGATATAATAATTGCGCATGCATCTGGTTGGACCAAAACACATGAACAAAATGGCTCTAAATTTTCCCCTTACTTCTTGAATTCTTTGCGGTCATTTTAAGCCGAGAAAATAAAATAAAATAAAAACATATTTCTTCTAGCTTTGTACTGTTGAAATGATTCTTCTCTTTGTTGTATCTTTTTGACTTCTCTTGGGTCAAATAAACTGAGGTTGAGGTAAAATTATCCTTATCTCCAAACAAGTCTGCATCAGCATAAGCAGTAAGGTGGAGGTTGGAATTTTGTGGAATCTGTGGAAGGTGACCCATTATAAAAAAACTAGAGAGCCATTGAGTTTTTTGGGAAGTTGTGAAGCAGCGTTTATAGCAAACTAGATTATTTGTTGTGTTAGAACGGAAAAAATAACTTCAGGGCTAGGGCTTTGGGTGGAGTTTTGGATTCATATGTTACAATGAATTTTTATCGCCTGGAGAGCTCTGATACCTTATAATACATCTAAAAAGTCTTATGATTGATGTTTATTCACAAGCATAGTATATATATATATATATATATATAATGGGGAATGATAGAAGGAAATTTTGATGCGAACTTCGTGATCATGTGGTCACGCAACTTACAACCAAGAATGAGATTTGATCACGTGGTCACGCAACCCAAAACCCTATGTTGAAAAGCTTATGACTTAATCCAAACAAGCTTTAGATCCTGTCTGAAAACAAAATCTTAATTAAACCCAAACAAGCCTTGGGCTGTAGCTAACAAAATTAAATAAAGCATATAAGTCTTATTTATAGCCTTTCATCCAACCCTTTCATCATAGAAACAAAAGACAAAGGTAGCCCATAGATCCTTGCTGGTGTTTCTGCTCTGGTTCGCATCAAATTTAGTGCTGATTAATATGGTGCTAATCAAAGCTGTCAATTTCGTTCTGTTTCGTTAAAAAAACCGAGACGAAACGACATCGTTTTTGTATCGGTTTTAATTCTGGCCCGTTCCGGAAATTCCGGCCGGAACGTCTCAGTACCGTTCCGGGTGTGCCGTTCCGGCCATAAAATTCTTTTTATTTTGATTAATTTGTGATTTTTTTTTCTAATTTTGAGATTATGTTTGTTTGACTTTGTGTTTATATTGTATAATTTAAAGTTAATTTATCTTGAATTTTAATTATGCTTGTTAAATTAATATTTTCATTTTTTTTATATATATATAAAATTAATTATATATGAACAGTACAACCCCGAAATGACACGCCGAAACGCTCCGAAACCGGAACGTTCCGTTCCAATAAAAAAAACCGGAACGGCGACAGGAACGGTATTGACAACCTTGGTGCTAATCAAGGAGATTTGATATTTTGATCTGATTGTATTCATTATTATTGCTTGGTGAAATATCTTCGATCTGCTTGTATCCATTTTTATTGACGTGAGATATCCCTAACATTTTTGAGAACTCCTATCTAATTATTTCATAACTTGTTGCATTCAACTATAGTTTTAATAAGCAATGAGTGTAATAGAGGGAATTTCATATCACCATTATTTACAAGAAAAAGGGTTGATTTGTTTCAATTTAAAAGTGAAGGACTTGATTTCAACATGGTATGAAGTATAAGGACCATAAGTAATTTTGAGCCGCATGTCCATCGTCATGCAACTCCATTACCTTTTAGTTCTGTTCAGGACCGAACAAGTACAGGAAAAAGGTTGTGAGGAGTTGGTGTAATTTGACGAGAAGTGGATTACGTTGAAATATAACCAGACTCTCTATACTCATTTATGGGAGTATTTGACACGGTTTTGCTAGCTTAACTATTGAGGTATTTGAGAAATTTGATATTGTTGTTCAAAGAATTTTGTGATTTCCTAGAAAGTTACGAAGACAACTTTGTTAAGGAATTTAAAATTCTAGAGGAGTTTTTTTCGGTTGACGCTCTTGACCCGGGGGATACCATTTTCTTCCCTTTATATGGGGCTTGAGCTGGATTTGCATAGATGCTAACCTTCTGATCATCAATGAGGTGTTTCTGCCAGAGAATTTTGAAGAATATTTTGAAGATATTTAGCTGTTGAAGGAGTGGTTAACTCCTAGTGCTTCTGGTAAGTTTACTGAAGAGCTATTTTCTTGTGTTTAGTGTAACTTTTCTGGCTTCTCAAATTTTGGCGGCGTCTATCTTCCCCTAGTACTCTTGTCTCTCTCTCTTCTGTCAATTTTTTTCGAAGAGATTTGAACTCCAAACTGTTGTACGAAAAGAGTATATATGGATTACAGAATTTGGAGAACATGCATGCATACACAATCTTTCTTGAAACTTTTAGTGATTCTTGAGAAGAATTTGTGATTCAGGAGGTTAAAAAATGTTATTGAACTTGTAAAGAAGCTGCTTCTGCAAAATTTGTGCGCACCTATTAATGGAGAAGAAGATATCTTTCTCCTCCGTTCACTCTTAAAGCTAAAACATTGCCCGTTTTTTATTTAATATTTTGTTTTCCTTTAGAGAGGTTAATTAGTTTAACCATGGAAATTAAAGTTAAACCGCCTTCGTCTCATAATCATGTCTTGCTGATCAGGTTCTGGTTTAAGAATTGAGAATTTGTATGATGGGTTTTGGTTTTCTGTTTGAAACGTGTTTGATGGTTCCATTCTTGGTGTAGTTTAAAAGCACCAATAGCATTAGTCGTTGGTTAGGTGGAAAATCATGGCTACTTCAATTTTGGTCAAAGCAATTTTACATGAGCATTTCCTTACCAATTTCTACTTGTTTGACAGGTTGAAAATGGGCTCCACAGATGCGACAAAGTTGGCTGTTGCCTTAATTTTCTTGGTCATTTTAGGCTCAAATCTCATTGCAGGACAAACATTCTCGTCAAACTCTTCTGAGCCTGGTAAGACCTGATGATTTCATTGATTAAAACTTTGAAACTTGAAGTGGGCTTTAATCCAACAACTCAAACTAGCCCTTTACCTTAGTTGCAAAAACTAATTATCCCTTAAGCTAACGATTGATTTCTTGGTATGTTTCTTGTTTTATCAGGTACATATGTTCTTGATACTGCGAGGTTGGACCCGCTTGAAAATTTCAAGAAATATAGAGGAGGATATGATATCAAAAACAAACATTATTGGAGTGTAATTCCCTTTCACTCTCTTTAAATAGATATTAATTATAGAAAATCTTGTACTCATGCAGAAGATCAGTTTATCCATCATAATTTATCATTCATTGATGTAATCCCAGAAGATTTTCTTTAGTCTTGTAGCATGGCAGTATGGTCCTAATGATGTAGTTTTTCCTGAAATTTTCGTAAAAGCTAAAATCACAGAGCAATAACATGCTGTATTTTCTGCAGTCAACCATATTTACAGGAGTTTATGGATATGTCACTGGGGTAATCTGGCTCCTGGGTGGCATAGCATATGGAGGCTTTCTGCTATCTACTGCCTTCTGCTGTAAAACTAGAAGGTATGGACAGCTGAAGAAAAGATTACCTTGCCACAAGCAATATTACCTCTGGTCTTTTCTGTTGGCTATATTTTTCACTATCCTAGCAATGTAAGTGCCACATTTGCATTCTAAAAATCCAAATAATATAAATGCTGCAACAGTTTTTGACAAGTAAGACTATCTGCAGAACTGCATCTGGGCTAGTTCTTGGAGGGAATGCGAAGTTCCATTCGCGAGCTAAAACTGCGGTGGACATCATCATTGACACGGCTAATGATGCATGGAAAACCATGTACAACACAACTGGAGCAATGAAAGACATGAAAGAGAATTTAGGAGTATCTAATCTAAGGGGTGCCGCTCGGGCGTCTACTTTCCTCACCACCACATCCGAGAAACTTGATGCTGAAGCTTCTGATATACAAAGGCAAGCTCGGAAGAATCGGCGCTTGATCGAAAAGGGTCTCAAGATAGTGTAAGTTTGTCCAAATTACGTGCATCCATGTCCACTTGAGCTCGTCTAAAAGATGGCATTTGATACTTGCTGCAGGTATATAGGAACCACAGTGACAATTTCCTTGAACCTGGCTGCACTAATTGCTCTTTCAGGTATGTCTCCCTATGTGTCCAACTCCTTAGTCCTACCACACTTGGAATTTAGGTGGTCGATACAGCTTTTGAACCTTGTAAAATCAGAATTGGATGGGAAAAGTTCCAAGTACTGTCAATTTATTAGAACTTGATTCATTATTATGATCAAGTTGAATATATTTCTCATTTTGTGTTTGAATTCATACTATTGCAGTCTGTGGAGCTCTGAGGTTACGGCGACCACTTTACACGTAAGTAAAATAAACAACGCTTACATAGCCGATCTAGTACATTTCCTAAAAGAGAATTGATTTTCATATACAAATTCTTATGATTTCCCCCCTGCAGATTAATTGTTGCGTGCTGGATCCTGACTGTACTATGCTGGTTATTCTTTGGGCTGTATTTATTCTTAGAAAAGTAAGTCCAAGTTCTTTCCATTGCTTCAGTTTCTCTATACCAAACCAAATTGCACATGAAATTGATTTACAAGTTGAGGTTTCTTAGTACTAATGGAGGGAACATAAACATTTTTCGGCAGCTTTTCGAGAGATTCATGTGCAGCTCTCAAAAACTTCCAACAGAATACTTACAACAGCAGCTTGAGTTCAATCCTTCCCTGCGATCAATTGCTCTCAGCAAAATCAGTCTTATTTAATGTCAGTCAAGGGATCTACAGACTTGTTAATCAGGTAGATTAGCAGGAAATTATCTCCCAGTTTCAATTTGTTTCTCTCCGATTGAACCTTACCTTTCTTCTGCTGACACATTTCAGGTGAATGCAAACTTATCAACTATACAAGGAGTACCTTATACAGTTTGCAATCCCTTCTCAGCACCACCTGAATACCAATACCAGCCCGATAAGTGCCCTGCTAACACAATCCGAATCAGTGAGATCCCACAGGTATGTCAAGGGGAAGATCAATGAGTTTTGGTAGCCCCGAATATTTTATCTGTTCATGTTCACTAGATGAAGCTCTATTCCACTCTCCACAGGTACTGAAGGTATTAACTTGTTCCAGTTTTGACAATGGAGCATGTGCCAACGGACAATTCATATCGCCTAACTATTACAGAACAGTTGAGGCATACAGCACATCCATTCAGAGCCTATTGAATGTGTATCCTGAGATGGAAAATCTAGTAGAATGTCAAACAGTGAAGGATGCGTTTTCTGAGATCCTTTTGTACCACTGCAAACCATTGAAAAGATACGTTCGAATGGTGTGGGCATCAATGGTGTTTCTCTCATTAGTCATGGTATTTTTGGTTCTGATATGGACACTGCTGTCTCAGCTCGAGCAAGAACACCATTCTTTGGAAGGTTCTGTGAAGCCACATTTGTCATCTGTCGCAGAGGAATTGGAAACTGGCTCAGAACATACTGTTTCAGCCAAGGAAGCAGCAACATTTAACCTAGGATACTGCATTAAATTCTGGAAGATCAATGGTGCAAGCCAACTTCCAAGAACATAGGATCAAGAATTCATGGTACGATATTGCTAGGTAGATTAGATACATACCAACAATGAAAATTAGTGCAGAGGTGTAGAGGGCTAAGAGATTGAGTTTGTCTCTGTAGATGGTCACAAATTTGAAGTCTTACAGGTTTTTTCATTTCTTTGACTGAGTTTCAGAACACAAATCAATAATGACATACTTGTATCAAAAACAATAAATTAATCAATAAAAAAATATAGCAAAAAATTGAAAATTAATCCCAATTCGATTCTTGTATTGTATCTCTTTCAATCAAACATTTTTGGAAGTCAATGGATACATGTTTGGCAAGAATTTAGAATCTTTTACTTAAATTGTTTTTAATATATTAATATTAAAAATAAATTTAGATATACTCAATGCGATTCTATTCTTTAACTCATGAATTAATGACATCTCCATTGACGTCAAACCCATGAATGACTCGTCGTCAAAATTGAAGCCCATCCATACATCATGATCGATTATGGAGAAAAAAGCATATCGCCTTCCATTATCAGATCAGTTAATGACGTGTCGTCCAATTTGAAACTTACCAATAAAAATGGAGATTGGAACAGGTACAACTCTGCATAAAGATGGAGCAGCCAACTTCACCAGGAACAAGCCCAGTCGAGCTCAAAGACTGCATAGAAGAGTTAGTGAAGTTCACTCTTGAGTCTCACGTTAACCAAAACTTGGGGTTCTATCTAGGCCTCTCAAGGGAGTTCTGTTCTTACCTGCTCAAAGAAGATCAAAATGAACACCAACCCATTTCACATACTGCTGCTGCTACTGGTAAGAAAAAGTTGAACTTTATGTGTTAGAGATGAAGTCCTTTGATTAGTTTTTTCTGGGTTCCTTTTCTTTCTGTGTTTGATTACTGGGAAAGTGGCATGCTTTGACTCATTTGGGCTGGTTTGATGGATTTGGAAGTGCCTTCGATTTTTTATGATACTATTGACTGGTCTCTGAGAAACTGAATGCTCAGAAAAGGATCGACAAAATAAAAAGATTTCTTTTGATGATGCTATCAATGTAGTTTCATAAACTTGTATTGGGGTTTATTCTTTTGGCCATTGTTTGGTTGCTGAGAATTCATAGGAAGGAGAAACATGAAGAGGAAAAGGAGAGGGAGAAAAAGTTTGTGACTTAATTGTGCTTTGTTGTTGTTGTTCTCATAATTTATGTTACTTGAAAGACATTGCTATGTATTAATTTTTCTTTTTAAGTCTAATAGGCTAAATTATTTTAGATTGCTCCAGACAAGTTCGTTCACAGCCTTTATACAAGAGACTCGCAGAAGCGTTGTTTGAATCCATAATCCGTGGAACATTATGTGCATCTAACAAAAAGGCCTTGAGTGATGGTGACATTGGCTTGAAACAGAGAAGCGAATGGAATGAATTGGTTCTGAATGAAGGAACTGAATTAGTAAATGTTGGTTATTTGTGATGCTAGTTTTTGCAGCTTTATTTTTCTATTTTTATCTTCATAAGTCATAATTGATTGTTTTAAGTTTTATCATAATAAATAATTGTTGAATCTTATCAGATATTCAAGACCGTAAACTTTGAACTTCATGTCCAGGAGCCTTTCTTTACACAATTGAAAGGTATATGCTTTGTTCTTGCTTTAATTTTTGTGTCCATGAATGGCAATTGATTTTTTTGTTTCAAAGCCCAATTTTGATGATTTGATGCTTTTTGTAGATGGGCTGAAAACAGTTGAAGGAAGGTGTGCTGCGGGTGACTATAATCGGTAAGGTTGACATTGATGTATTTGGTAAACATTTCAGGTTGGTACTATTTTGGTTTCTTGTTTTGCCTTTTTACGTGTCTATTTTGTTTTTTTCCCTTTTGATCATTCGGTTTCCTTTGTTTCAGAATTGGATCGGGGGCATCAATCCTCTTTAACAAGTGTGTGTTGCTTCAGGTTCAGGTGGTAATAGTTTCATTCAAACTTCTTATGCTCTTTTTCGCAATTTGGTTTTATAATATCTTCTTAGCAGGAAGTTCGCCGGTATGCTTCGTTTTCTGAGATGCTGGAAGCAGAGGTCCTTGCAAAAGTCCTTCCTGGAGTAAACACCATAGATGAAGGTAACAAACCTGCACTTTACTGGGAAAAACAAGTCATTTTGGAAGGGCTAAGATTGTTTTGTTTAATAATGCTGCTTAGTATCCATACCTCTGTTCATCATGTTCATATCTTTATACTTGTAGTTTATATCTATTAACGATAGCATACACAATTATAGAGAATATTATAGCAGACATAAAAGAACCAATCACACTGTACAATGATTTTATGTGGTTTGGCTATGCCTACATCCACAAGGAAAGAGGAGGAATTTTACTATAGTCATAATCAATACAGTTTTGGAGAACTCTCAAACCTGAATCCCCAAGAACAACCAATCCTCATGGACGACAATAACTAATAAGAACACAAAATTTGACACAAGAAAAATAGGCCTAAGCATGTATTTATAGAGAACATGTCTTCTACTTCTACAAGTTGCCAAAGATTAGTAACAGTCCTAATCCTGCAAGGTTTCCAATGCTAGGCCAAACCAGTCCTAAGCCCATAAGGATGCTCTGTGTTTAGGGAGTTGCAAATTTTGTGAGTTAATGTTTTCAATGTGAGATATTTTACCGTCACATGTGAGCCGGACGCATTCAAACACAGCTCCCCCTCAAGGGGAAGTATTTAATGTTTGCAGTGCGATATCCAGAGCTTCTCTTTTTCTTAACTATGTGAAAGGAAACAAAGACACGAGAGCCTAATCACAATCGCTACTTGTCCCTGGCTGACCTTGATTCAGATACCAATTTGTTAGGGAGCTGCCTGTGATCGAAGGGAGTTGCATGGGCCTCTACGTTCACATTGAGCCTGTGCACATGAGGATGGATATTACCTCCAACCAAAAAGTCTAGAAAATAGATCATGGATCCCTATTATATATAAGCACCTCTCTTTTCCCATTACTTCTCAATGTGAGATAGTGCACCCAACAATATCTTTGTACATTGTGTTCATACCTTTTGGTTCAAATTTAAGTTCATTGCAAGAATGCTCTCTTTTTAGGGGTTAGAGTTTACAGAAAGTTTTACACAGAAGAGAAGGAAAGATCCAACGGAGTCCTTGCTATTTGTGTTGCAAAATCAGCTGCCCAGCCCTACATTTCTGTGGCTAGAATCCTCTCTGTGAGTCTTCTCACTTATTGTCCCGTGATGATCTTTATGCATAGTTGTTGAGTGGAAAGATTTTCTCTTTTCAATGGGCTATTAACAAAGGGAAAGGCGTGAATATTTTGAAATGGTGAAAAACAACCAAAACTAAGCAGAACAAAGGAGAGATGCAAAATCAGTTTTTGATTACTTTTTCTCAAGTTTTTATCAGTTAAACATAACCCAAATGCATACTTCTGATTTAGTTTCACATTCCAGTACCATTAAACTTGTCCTAACCTTACTATTTCTACATATGCTCCAGGGATTGAGTAAAGGAGGTCTTGAATGCCTTTTGGGTCTGCCACAGCTACCGCGAACATTCTGAGATATGCTTTCCCAGGCAAAATCAACTACTCTTCATCTGCTTTGCCTTCTGATTTCTAAGCCAAAAATGATCGTTAATTGCCACAAGTTTCTTGCTCCTGAACTGTAAACTGGAAAAAGAAATGCTGAAACTGGTTTTAAAATCCTTTCATACTTGAATGCAATAACAGTATACATTTTCTTTCGTTTTTACTCTGAATTGAAACGGTCATGCTAGATTGCTACAGCTTTTTTAAATGTTGATGTCATTTCATGAAGAAGAAAAAAAATAACTAGTTCTAAATTGTTGCAATACTTGAGTGAACTGAAGCTCATATTGTGAACCATTGCAAATCCAGTTCCAGTACTATGCAACTTTCCTTTCCAGGTTCATGAAGAAGCATCCCTACTCTACCAAACAGCAGAATTTCTCTGTTTTCTAGGATCATTACCTCTTGGGGATACCATGGTTCCCCTTAGGCTAATGTTGCTTTCCAAGAATTCAAGTTAAAGTAAAGAGTATTTTAGTTGAATCAAATATTCCAGTACAATTTCAAGCTTTTTATATATAGTTATGAATTTATTTTGATTATTTTTTTAAATTATTATATCAAGTCAATGTAGAGAGTATGCTCTCAAAATTGTTTTTTAAAAATATTTGATTTTAATTAATATATAAACTAGTATGAAAAAAAGAAAAAAATGATTGCCTGCATCATTCCATAACAGGGTGCTTGAGAGTGTGTTTACAAGTGTTTTTTTTTTTAATGATTTTGATGTGTTAATATTAAAAATAAAATATTATTTTAATATATTTTCAAGGAAAAAAAACTATTTTAAAACTTGCCACATAATCTCGAACATGCATGTAATCTAGGATAATCTTTTAACTCTTCATTAACCCTACCATCTTATCGGGTAAATTCTATCATTCATGTTACATGTTTCTTAAGATGACAGCAACATTCCATATCTAAATGATTGTTAGCTATATATTATTTAAAGAATTAAAGATCGTTTTCATGCATTCTTCTATTATTTATTGAATTGGTAGTGGGAAACTTCAAGAACAGAAATCTAATTATTGTCTATATAGCAACATATTTTTGAACACTGGAGAAAATATTATGATTTTTGATTTATATTATTAAAGACACGAGAATGCCTCTTGTTTTCCCTCAGATAACAACTCAACACCACGAGAAGCAAATTCAAGTCACTGCTAATATAGGACCCACTGTCGACAGGTGGGTCCTACGTCCTTTCGTTGTTTGACCCAAACCTCGTCATTGTCGTGCCGTGTGTCTTTATTACTAATTACTAATATACTAAAACAGATCAGGCCGTTCCTGTAGCTTCTGAGTGTGTTCACTGTTCACTGGACATTTTTTGTCCGTGCTTCGCGAATTACTAATATACTAAAACAGATCAGGCCGTTCCTGAAGCTTCTGAGTGTGTTCACTGTTCACTGGACATTTTTTGTCCGTGCTTCGCGAATACTAAAACAGATCAGGCCGTTCCTGTAGCTTCTGAATGTGTTCACTGTTCACTGGACATTTTTCGTCCGTGCTTCGCGAGAGTTCATCCACTTTTTTTTTATTTTTTTCTACTATGAACAGTGTATTCACTAAAAAGCTCCCAAAAAGACAAAAAAAAACACAACACTGCCTGATACTTCAGCGAGAATCATGGCAGCAGTCCCACAATACCGAAGCGCTTGGAATCTGAGGAGAAAAACAACAGCAATGAGGAGAGACTTCGAAAACAAGAGCCTGTGTTGTGATTGGGAGATTGAGGAGAGAGCAAAGATGGGTTGGTTGGGGTTTGTTCTGAAGTGAAAAGGGATTTTAGAGGAGGAGGAAGGGGAGAAGAAAAGAGAGAAAGAGAGAGATAGAAGGAAGGAGAGGAGACAGACAAGGAAAGCGAAAGGGAAGATATTGAAGGAGGAAGGAGAGGATTGGAGGAAAGGGACGAGAAAGTAGAGGGAGCGGAGAGAGAAGAGGAGGAAGACGAAGTAAAGAAGAAATTTGAAGACGATTTGGAAGGAAAGGAGGAGAGTCACCTGGAATCATGCACTTGAAAATTTCCAAGAGACAGCCACAGTTAGGGAATGCAAGGAATAAGAAGATACCACCCTAATAATCCCCTGCAACAATACCCATCAGGTTCACACATCCCAAAAAATCAAGGATTTTTGTTTTACTGACGTGGAAACTAACCATTTGCTGAAATGTTTAAGCGAGGTGAGATGGCATCATAGATAAATCAATGCCTTCATTTATTCTGATTAATCATCACTTCGCATGATTTTTTTAGTTTTTTTAAAATTATTAACACGATGATGATGATGATGATAATAATAATAATAATAATAATAATAATAATAATTTCAGTTATTTTCCTTACTTATTGTTTTATTAATGTTTTTCAGTTTTTTTCTCCCGGGACAATTTGATAATCTCTATTGTTTTGATAATAATAACAATGATAATTTTAGATGTGAAGACTTCGATGTTATTGTTTTTATAATAGGGTGTGGTGATCTATTTTATTATATTAAATTTTGCATATATAGATATTATATTTGAATTTTGCACTAGCAAATCCTATTAATTTCTTCAATCCCGACAATTATAAAAATTGCTTGCTCAGCCCGCAACGTTGTGTGATCTATTTTTTTTTAATTTTCAAGTCACGTAATTTTTTTGCCAGTTAATAATTTTTATTTTTGTTTTATCGTTTATTTGATTTTTTTTATTTGCTCTTTCTTTTATTTTTTTATTGGTTTTTTTTATTTTCAAGTCAAGTAAAATTTTTTTACCTCATAATTTTTATTTTATTTTTTTGTTTGATCTTTTGTTAAAATTATTTGGATTTTTTTAATCTTTTATTTATTTTTGGTTTTGTTTCATTATTAACATAATAACAACAACAACAACAACAACAAGAATAATAATAATAATAATAATAATAATAATAAGAAGAAGAAGAAGAAGAAGAAGAAGAAGAAGAAGAAAAAAAGTTTAGTTATTTTTCTTACTTGCTCTTTTGTTAATGTTTTCTCAGTTTTTTTCTCTCAGGATAATTTGATATTTTTTACTGTTTTGACAACAACTGCAATGATAGTTTTAAATGTTAAGACTTCGATGTTACTATTTTTATAATAGGGAGTGGTGATCTGTTTTATTATATTGAATTTTGCATATATAAATATTATATTTTAATTTTGGACCAGCATATCCTATTAATTTCTCTCATCCCAACAATTATAACAACTTCTTACTCAGCCCGCAACGTAGTGTGATAATTTTTTTTAATTTTCAAGTCAAATGATTTTTTTTTCAGTCAATAATTTTTATTTTTTTTCATTTTTCTTTTGCTCTTTTGTTAATGTTTTTAAGCTTTTTTTTAGCCTTTGATTTAATTTCGTTTTCTTCCCGTTATTAAAGCAATAATAATATTAATATTAAGAATAATAATAATAATTTTAGTTTTTGTTCCAACGTGTTTTTTTATTAATATTTTTTTTTGTTTCTCTTTCAGATTTGTTGAATAATGTCTATTGTTTTGACAGTAACAGTAACGATAATTTTAGAAGTTAAAACTTCGATATTACTGTTAGTATAATAGATGATGTTGATCCCTTTCAGTATATCAAACTTTACATTTTAAAATATTATATTTTAATCTTAATAGTTGTAAAAATTATTTGTTCTGCCCTCCCTACACCCGCAACATAGTGCGGGCATTTAGCTAGTATGAAATCTAGAGGAAGAGCAGAACTCGATGCCGACTTCTCTCCAACCGGGGACGATGATGTATTCGGGTTTGTAGACAGTCAAGTCTGAGAGATTACTTATTAATTACCATAATTTATTCATGAACTTCAAAAATAATTATATTAACTTTAATGTATTACTATATCAATTAGTAAGTCAATGTGTCTCACCTAATAGTGGAGAACGCGCTTACATGGTAAAAACCTACTGCAATAATTTTTTTTAAATTGTTTTTTATATAATAAAGTTCTCCGTTGACTGCTAAATAAATAGTTTAATAATAAGATTCTCCATTGACCATGTGCAACATTATTTTAGTCATAATCTGTAATTACTTGCATTTCTTGCTTATATACCTGCCCCAATCAAGGGGGTTGACAAGAGCAGCAAGATGTATCATTCAGAGAAAGAGGAGGAGAAGCTGCAATAGGGAAGAGCCGTCTGCTCATCCATCTCTCCAAGGTCAGCAAAAGATATATTTAGAAATTAAGTTGATTGGCTTAATTGTGTATGGATTATGATTTTATATGTATTATAAGTTGAAGTAGAAATTACTATACTATTTTGGTAAAATATATCTTAAAAAATGCTTAATTCTGTAAAAAAACACAGAATTGAACTAGCTATATACCCTGCTTTCATTCATGGTTTGTTTTGATACTGATCCAGAACGGAAAAGGATATATTTACTGCAAGTGATTCAAATATGAAAAATGATGTTGGCAAGGCAAGTGCTCCGATCAGGGGAAAAGGTATTGATGTAGCAAGTGCTTCAAATATGGAAAATGGTGGCTGCGTAATAAATGTTTCAAACGAAGGAATGGATACCGCTACAAAACTTCTGGAACGGCTGCAAAATAAGATGAAACAGTTGAGCTCTCAACAGGACTGGGCTAAGTACTGCTGTATCTACACGGTTCCCCACTCACTTCGAAACATGAAACCGGAAGCCTACACCCCACAACTGATTTCAATAGGTCCTCTTCACCACAGTGATGAAAGACTAAAGGCCATGGAAGAGCATAAATTAAGATATTTGGAAGTGTTCATTGAGCAGAATGAGATGGATGAGACGAGAATAATGGATCTTCTGAGCAGCATTCACAAGGATGAAGAGTATATCCGACTCTGTTATCCACATAGACTCGAGGAAATTAAGAGCAGTGATTTGGTAGAGATGATCGTGCTGGATGCTGTCTTCATCATTGAGTTTTTTAAGAAATTAACCGCTGAGTTTTTTAACGATTCGACTGCTGATAGACCTCGTATGTTTTTTGATCCCAGGATGACATTTTGCATACTAGAAGACTTGATGCTACTTGAAAACCAGCTACCTTTCTTCGTTATTGAACAGATATTTAAAAAATTCAATCTCGATCGCCAGGATATAGAATACATTGATGAAAATGGCATTACTTTTCTTGATCTTGCCGCCTTTCATTTTAGAAAGTTGACGTTTACACAGGGGGCAGACTATAAACAGCAGATACTGGTAATGAATTTCACTGATTTACTAAGGAATTTTATGCTGAAAGGAGCCCACGAGCGAAGTAATTGCACTGAATCTATCAAGCTGAAATACAGCGCCATCATGCTTCGCAAGGCAGGAATCAAGTTCAGGGTCTCCAGAGACAACTGTTTGATCAACATACAGTTTGAGAACGGAGTGTTGAAAATACCACGCTTGGAAGTTCATGATTCTTTCGAACGTTTTGTACGAAATCTCATGGCCTTGGAGCAGTACTACAATCCGTATGAAGCTTACATATGCAATTACTTTAAGTTTATGGACCATCTTATTAACACTGCAGAAGACGTGGATTTGCTAATTCAAGAGGGAATTATTCTCAACTGTCTAGGTGACAGTGAATCGGTTTCAAATTTGATGAACAATCTTTGCCACCAAACTAGCGAAACTTATTCTTGTTATAGTGATATCTGTCAAAAGATGAATGAGCACTATGAGAACCGCTGGAACCATAGAAGGGCAACCTTGAAACTTGTATATTTCAGCAATGTTTGGAGAGGCACAGGAATTGTTGCTGCAGCTACCCTGCTGATCCTCACTTTGACACAGACTGTAATTTCTGTAAAATCATTATTCTAGGATTGAATCTGGTTTACTTTTATTAATCTCACGTAATAATTGATTGGATTGTTACTGTTAATTTCCGTAGAAATTGATGTTAAACGTTAGATTCAAAGCTTGCGTACGTAGCTATTCCTTATTGTGCTGTCCTGAAATTATTTTTCTACTCGTTCCCTGTGTGATGCCTTTCCTCTCAAAATTCTTCTTGTAAGCTCTTCTTCTGATTAAATGAAGCTGAAGAATGAATGATCATATCATCTTAATTTTAAACAAGTTCTTATGAGTTGGCATATTATATATTCTGGTAAAATATATATTTAATGAAGTTCCTTAATTTTGTAATAATAATGTAGAAATTACTGTGTTATTTTGGTGAAACATATCTTAAAAAGTGCTGTATTTTGAAGGGGAAAAAACCCTCAAAATTGAACACGATACCTGACGCCATTCATTAATTCTTGGTTACCGAGCCAGAATGGGAAAGGGTAAAATGAGTGCAAGTGCTGCAAACATGAAAAATGATGTTGACAAGGCAAGCGCATCGAATATTGAAGAGGACAAGGCAGGTGCTTCAAATATTGACGAGGATAAGATCCGGGAAAAAAGATCCGGGGAAGCCTTCAAATTGTTGTAAATTTTGCAGCTGCCAACAGTTACTGTTTGGATTATGAAGAACCCAACTGTTACTGGCAGAGTTATAAATTCCGTTCCGTTCCGGCCGGAACGGCCGGAACAGCCCGTTCCAGTGCAAAATCCGGGACAAAACGGCGACGTTTTTGTCCCGGTAAAAATCCCGTCCCGATCCGGAAAATCCGGCCGGATTCCGGCCGGAACGCCCCGGTTCCATACCGGGTGTTCCGTTCCGGGTTCAAAAAATTCCAAATAAGACTCTAAATTAAAATAAATAAATTCTGCCGCCGGTTCAAACTACGGCACTATTCTTGCCTGATACTCTCTCTACTTTCACATCTTTCTCCGGCGAGTACCAGGTGGAAAGAGAGCCTTCTGGTATGACCAGATCTTGTCCATTGTAAGAGAATTTTAGATGGTCAACTTCACTGTCCCAACTCGCGGCTCTAGTGACCTCGAGAGAAAAGGTTTGAGAGTTGAAAAGGATTTCCTGGTGGCTAATTCAAAATTTCGAACGGATCCAAAAAACAAAAAAAATGGAGAAGAGGATGAGCCGATGAGGAGATGAGGAAGAGAGTAAAGCGGCGGCGTGGGATATGTTTAGGATTTTAGGGTTATGTTATTGGGGGGGCATTTTAATTTTGACATGTCAGCTTGCAATTTTAACTATGAATTGGGTCCTTCTCCATGTGATATTGGTTTAAATGGGCTGGCCCAAACATTTGCTCTCCGTCAAATTGATTGAACTTGTTGGTCTTCATGGATCTGGGCACCCCGCTAATTTTAATGAACTCTTCAAACAACTTTAAAAGGTTATTAATAATAATAATAATAATTTTTTGGAGGGTTAATTTTTAAATATTATTTTAAATTTCAAATCTCAAATTTGTGGGTCTTTTAATTATATTTAAATTCATTTTTTTAATTTAAATATAATTAAAAATAATAATTCTATTGTTGGAGGGTTTTTCAAAAGCAATTATTTAATTATATAACTTACTCCTATTTATTATATAATTAATTGTATCATTAAACTATATATAAAATACTTGAACTTTATTTAAAATAAGATAAAAAAATGGTTCTTTTATTAATGATGTAGAAGATGTTTGATTTATATTTCTTTTATTTTCGAACATTTTATTTTCATAATATTTTGGAATTTTAGAGATGTTTCTAATTTTGAGATTATGTTTTTTTGACTTTGTGTTTGTATTGTATAATTTAAAGTTCATTTATCTTGAATTTAAATTATACTTGTCAAATTAATATTTTATTTTTTTCATATATATAATTAAATAAATATGAACAGTACAAAACCGGAACGGAACACCGGAATGCACCGAAACCGGAACGTTCCGTTCCAAACAAAAAACCGGAACGGTACCCGGAACGGATTTTACAACTATGGTTACTGGTTGAAGATTGTGCAGCAACCAAATCAAAGATTCAAAGAACCAGTACAACAATGGGCAACTAATTGACAGAAATCAAGAGCAGAATCGTAGGTAGGTTACTGCCATCCCTTCAATCTTATTTATAGATGAAATCAAAATATTACATGAATAAGAACTCTAATTAAACATAAATTCCTTCTCAATACTTATACTAGATACGATTGCTACTGACAAAAGGAAGAAACCAACTAAAACACTTCACTAAATGCTGTAATTAAAGATAAACATTAATAAAAAAGCTTTCCCTAATTTCGCCGCTGATTTGGAGCCAAATTCTTCAACACAAAAAAGAACGAGGATGATTAAATATATTTTCCATCGGCTGAAAAGATAATTAAGTTAAAGTGGTTGATCCCTCAACAGAGTAGGCCTGGGTGCTGTATCTACAGGGTTCCCAACTCACATTTCGAGACACGAAACCGGAAGCCTACTCTTCCCCACGGCGATAAAAGACTAATGGCCATGGAAAAGCAGAAATTAAGATATTTAAAAGAGTTAATTGAACAGGGTCAGACGGTTGAGCTGATAGATAAAGAACATGTTCTGAGCTACATTCAGCAAATGGAAGAGAATATCCGAAGCTGTTATTCAGAGAGCCTCATGAAAATCAATAGCTGTGGTTTCATAGACCTAATCCTCCAGCTAATGGATGCTATATATCTTCATATCATTGAGTTTTTGAAGGATTCATATGATAGACGTCCTAAATTTTTTGATCCCAGGATGATATCTTGCATACGAGAAGACTTGATGTAAACTTGAAAACCAACTACCTTTCTTCATTATCGACCATATATATCGCGAGCTCAATCAAATCTTACATACAAAAGACATTCCATTTCTTGATCTTGTAGTCATCCATCATTTTCGATGGTACCAGATTACACTAGGGTCAGAATCCAAACAACGGATAGAGGTGAGGCATTTCACTGATTTACTACGGAATTATATGTTGAATGGAGCCCCCAAGCGCAGTAATTTTTTTAATCCTATCAAGCTTGTAAAATATTGTAATTTATTTTCGATCAATTAATCTGTGTTACAATAGTAGTATATATACAAATAAAATGCTCTCTGCATACTTCTACTTTCCTAGGCTGCAGTATTTTGTTACATGAGAAAGGAAATAAAAATAAAGCAACAAGCAACGGTAACCTGCACATCTGTAATTACAGCAGATGTGCAGCTGTATTCTTAACACTCCCCCTCAAGATGGAGCATGGATATTTATCATGCTCATCTTGCTAATAGCGTCATAAAATACCCTTCCTGAAACTACCTTTGTGAGGATATCAACTAACTGATCTTCGGACCGAACAAACAGAAATTGTATAATTTTTTGATCAACATTTTCTTTGATGAAATGTCGGACTACTTCGACGTGTTTCGTATGTTAATGTTGTACCGGATTGTGGGCAATCCCATTAGCTGCTTTATTATCACAGTGTAGGTTCATAGACGTCTCATATCAATTCCCAAATCCTGCAACACATGTTTTACCTATAATAATTCGCACACACCGTGAGCCATACCTCGGAATTCTGCTTCTGCACTTGATCTAACGACAACTTTTTGCTTCTTACTTCTCCAAGTGACAAGGTTGCCTTCTACAAACGTAAAGTAACCTAATATCAATCTCCTATCAGTCTGGTTTCCTACCCAATCTGAGTCTGTATATCCTTCAATTTCATGAATCTCTTTTTTTGAAAATAGTAGGCCTCTTCCTGGTGCGCTCTTCAAATACCTTAAAATTCAATATACCGCTTCCATATGCTCTTCTCCTGGTGAATGCATGAACTGACTTACCACACTTACTGCATAGGCTATGTCTGGCCTTATATGTGATAAATATATCAGCTTCCCAACTAACCATTGATAACATTCTTTGTCTGTTGACGTCTGATTTTTTGTTTCTCCTAGCTTGTGATTCATCTCCATCGGTGTGTCAGCTGGTTTACATGCGAGCATTCCTGTTTCTGCTAACAAATCTAACACATACATTCTTTGTGATAGACATATCCCGGGTTTTGACCTCGAAACTTCAATCCCTAAGAAATACTTCAATTGTCCGAGATCTTTCATTTCAAATTTTGATGCCAGGAATTGTTGGAGTGCTTTTCTTTCTTCTGGATCATCTCCTGTTAGAACCATATCGTCCACATACACAATTAATGTTGTAATCTTTCCTTCTTTATGTTTTATAAACAACGTGTGATCCGAGTTGCTTTGCTTATACCCAAATTCCTTCATCGTAGAGGAGAATCTTCCAAACCATGTCCGTGGTGACTGATTCAGACCATATAATGCCTTTTTTAGTTTGCAAACTTTATTTCTACGCGAGGATTTTTGTTTAGCTCCAGGTGGCAAATCCATGTAGACTTCTTCTTCAAGGTCTTCATTTAGGAAAGCTTTCTTGACATCGAATTTCATTTCAAATTTTGATGCTAGGAATTGTTGGAGTGCTTTTCTTTCTTCTGGATCATCTCCTGTTAGAACCATATCATCCACATACACAATTAATGTTGTAATTTTTCCTTCTTTATGTTTTATAAACAACGTGTGATCCAAGTTGCTTTGCTTATACCCAAATTCCTTCATCGTAGAGGAGAATCTTCCAAACCATGCCCATGGTGACTATTTCAGACCATATAATGCTTTTTTTAGTTTGCAAACTTCATTTCTACGCGAGGATTTTTGTTTAGCTCCAGGTGGCAAATCCATGTAGACTTCTTCTTCAAGGTCTTCAATTAGAAAAGCATTCTTAACATCGAATTGTTGTAGGACCCAGTCTCGATTAACTACTAGAGATATGAGGATGCGAATAGTATTGATTTTTGAAAATAGGGCAAACATCTCTTGATAATCTACCCCATACTTCTGCGTATACCCTTTAGCAACTAGCCTTGCTTTGTACCTGTCAATACTTCCATCCGCTTTGAGTTTTACAGTGAACACCCATCTACACCCAACTGTCTTCTTCCCTTTTGGTAGTGGACATATCTGCCAAGTGTTATTCTTCTGAAGTGCCTTTATTTCTTCGTTCATCACCTTAGTCCATTTTTTATCTGCTATTGCATCCTATATATTACTTGGAATAGATACAAAGGATAATTGATTAACAGAAAATACATACGACTTAGACAACCTATGGGAAGATACATAATTATTGATAGGGTATTTAGTCTTGGTTTTTTGGTTAGGTTCATATTGTTTCCTCGGGACTCCCCTATTTGATCTTTGTGGGTATTTATTTGTTATATGTTCTACAAGAGCAGGAATTTCATTAGTTTCATCAAGGATATGGTTTGGATTTACCTGAGGACAAGTATCCTGGGTTGATTCTTTAGCTAGTGGTGTAGATGTAGACACCTCCGGAGACCGAAGGGGGGGGGGATTGTTGAGATAATTCTGATCTATGCAAACTTCCAAATTAGTACCATCATTAGGGACCAAACCATTTTCATTGAGCCTGTCGAGTACCCCTCTATTTTCCTCTAATTCAAATAGATCATCGTCTTTCTCTTCACTGTTTCTCGCCCCCTGAAAGGACGACCCAGATGCTCTCCCTGAATAGTAAGGTTCTAATTCATGAAACAAGGTATCGAGAGTTACATATAACTTCAGGTGCAGCGGATCATAACACCTATACCCCTTCTGAAATTCTGATAATCGATGAAAACACACCTTTTTACACACTGATCAAGTTTACCCCGCGGAACTTTAGGTATGTAAACATAGACCGTGCATTCAAACACTCTAGGTTCAAGATTTGGTAGATGAGGAACAGAGAGTAGGGATTCCATCTTGTGTTGAGGAGTTTGAAAATTGAGTACACTAGATGGGGTACTATTAATTAAATAGGCAGCTGATTTGACTGCTTCTCCCCAATAGAACTTAGGCATATTCATACCAAACAGTGATACCCGAACAACTTCCATAATTGGCCTATTCTTCCGTTCAGCGAATCCATTTTGCTGTGGAGTATAGGTGCATGAAGTCTGATGTCGAATTCCATGGTGACCCAGATACATCCCTAGAATTTTGTCCACAAATTCCTTACCATTGTCAGATTGAAGTGTATGAATTGACCTCTAGTATTGGCTTGTCACCATTTTATGAAATTCCTGAAAAACTGTCCCTACATCACTCTTATTTTTAAGAAGAGAAATCCAAGTCATTCGAGTGCACTTATCAATAAAAGTAACAGAATAACATGCACTGGAAAAAAGATGGAATTTTTGCAAGACCCCAAACATCTGAGTGAATAACTGTGAAATGTTCTGAACTTTTATTCACACTTGGTAAATAAAGGATATGATGGCTTTTGGCCAATTCACAAGTGTCACACTTAAAATTTGAAAATATTGAAATCTGAAAACAAATGCGGTTGTAATTTTTTAAGATACCCAAATGACAGATGTCCTAGCCTTCGGTGCCATAACCATACAAGTGCTTGAGTTTTATCTTTGTTGATCGCTTGATGTGCCTGATTGAATTTTGACCCCCCCTTCTTGGTTAGATAATAAAGATGTCCCCGTCTACCACCATAGCCAAGAATCTTTCGGGTTACAATGTCCTAAAAAACACAAAACAGAGGCCAAAGAATTACAGTACATGCAAGAGCAGAGGTAATTTGGCTAGTCGAAAGGAGGTTGTATATTAGGGACGGAACAACGAGAACTGTATCTAGGGTGAGAGATTCGGTCAAGGTTACAGACCCTTCTCTGGTAATAGGAGAAGGCCTACCATTAGTTGTGTAGATAACTGACTGAGATGAAGGTTTAGGAAAATTTAAGTTACCGGAGTCTCTAGTCATGTGGTCGGATGCACTTGAATCAATAATTCAAGCACTATTCTTAGTAATAACAGATAATGCAGAATTTTTACTAATTATACATGGACAACGTTTGCAGTCGGTTGTCTCGGTTCTACTTCCGTAAGATTTACCATATTCTTTCCAAAAAAATTCCGGGGTTTTTTCTTAAAATCCTACCAGTCCGAGTTTTCAATGATTTCGTAACACCGTTGTTTGGAATGACCCATTTCGCTGCAATGGTTGCATATTAATCCACTAGTCTTTTTTATGATCGGGTTGAAACTTGATTTTTCACTCCCCGGGTTAAATATCTTCCTCTCACCCCTATTTTCACTCCCCGGGTAAATGACCCGTCGCTCACCCCCATGTCCCCCAACAAATCCCCTCTTTGTCTCTCTCTCTCACCTCCATCTCTACCTCCACCTCCATGCCCTCTGTCAAATCCCCTTTCCCTCTCTGATCTGTAACTTCTTGTAAGCATCATGGTGCTCTCGGCCAACACTAGGGAGTTGCCCGTGTGTCTGCCGTCCATGGCCAATTTCTGATGGTGCACTCGCCGGACACAGGCGTAGGCACCTTCAAGGTCGAGCTTGGGGACATGGACTCAATGAGCCAGCTTTTTACGCGATGGTTCTCAGTGATCCAGGATTCGATTCTCGGGTCGTCGGGTCCTGGTCTTTCTGTGTCGCCGGTGAGGTACCCGGCCTTGTTACGAGCCTCAATCCTCATCTCCATGAGTTGGGACCAGAGTGAAAAATTCGTTTCATCCAACATAATGCCAGTTGGAAAGGCAAAGTTGTCTTGATGGACAACGATGGGATTCACCGGGGTGAAGGTAGGTTCCATAGTTGTGATGAACTGAGATGTGTTTGCTGCATTTTCTTGTGACATTTTTGTGATGTTTTTGAGATATGATTTCGGGGATGAGACAGGTGTCTGGGTTCAATGAAATGGGTTCAATGTGTTGGGAAGTGTTTCTGGGTTCAATGAGTTTAATTGCAGATGTGAGATGGGTTCTGGGTTTCTAGATTGCAAGAACTGGTTCTGTAGCAATCTGGATTTAAAGATGGGTGTTTTTGAGGTGTTTTGAATTTCTGATCTGAACAGTGATTGTTCACTGTAACTCCGGGAGAAAATAAATTCCTCTTTGAAAACAAATTCGAGAGAAAAAAATCAGACTTGCTCTGATACCATGTAAAATATTGTAATTTATTTTAGATCAATTAATCTGTGTTACAGTAGTAGTGAGTTAAATACAGTTGAACATTTGCTGTAATCAACGGTAACCTGCACATCTTCAATTACAGCAGATGTGCAACTGTGTTCTTAACAAAGCTTAATATAATGCCGTCATGCTTCGCCAGGCAGGAGTTAAATTTTAGGTCTCCAGAGACAACTGTATGGTCAACAAACAATTTGAGAACGAGGTGTTGAAAAGACCGTCGAACTTTTGCACGAAATCTTATGAGTTGGCATATTATATATTCTGATAAAATATATATTTAATAAAGTTCCTTAATTTTGTAATAACTGTTTGGAAATTACTGTTTTATTTTGGTGAAATATATCTTAAAAAGTGCTTTATTTTGAGGGGTGGGGGGGAACCCTCAAAATTGAACTGGATACCCGACACCATTCATGTAATTGCAAAAATTAAAACATGAATGGGTGAGTTTGTTTCCTTGGTGGAGCGAAACTTAACAAGAGATGAAACCAAGGGAGGGAGGTTGGGTCGGCACCGACATATTGTTTTATTTTATACTAGTCAAGGTGATATATTAACTAAAATATAAATCCTGTCCCCCTTTTACTGTGCAAAATTCTACTGTTCACTCAGACTCAATTCACTATTCATTACTACAGTGAAATGACCATTTTGCCCCCAAGTTCGAAAATTTTTAGCCCCGGAACCAGGGGTATTTTCGGATTTTCCAGGGGACACAAATGACATTTCCTGATTTGTTGCATAGTGAAATGACGCAATTAGCCCCCCTAAACGACAAAAAACGCCACCAGAACCTGGGGGTATTTCCAAAATTTCACCCCCGGTTTTTTCGTAGATATGGATGGGGTCAAGGGGGATATGGGTAATTGACCAATTTTTTTATTTTTTATCCGGAACACTGCAGGCGCATCGTCCGGACACGCCAGCGATGTTCCGCCCGCACGTGCCTTTTAGGTGGCGTGTGCGGTGTACCCAGTCGTCTGAAAATGTGCTTTCGCCATCTCATATGGTTTAGAGACATGTAATATTCCTCTACACGTGGCGAGTGTCAGTAAAATCGGACTGCATGACCTCCGGTGGAGGGTTTTTCTTCCCCCCTCTCTTTTCTCTCTCCTGCTGTCGGTGAAACACAATACAGTCCCTCATATTTGTATGCATTTCATTTAGGTCCCTGAGCTTCTGATTTCATTTTTATTACTGATTTTTCAATGGAACTTTCGATTGTTTTCAATTATGCCCTTGAATTGAAATTGATTATATACGGTAAGTTTCATTTCGGTCCTTCATCTTTTGATTTTTGGTTCCTTTAATAATTTTGGTATGCAAGTTTGAATTTGTTGTAAATTTATCCCTGAATTAAAATTGGTCATATATATTATTTTTCATTCGGTCCTTATTCTTTTAATTAGTTCAATAATTGCACTATATTGATTTTTTAAAATCCATTTATTGTTTTTTGGTCCCAAAATTTTGATTTGTTTCATTTTTATCCTTCAATTGGAATTAATTATATATTTTTTTTTCATTTTGTCACTTATTCTTTTAATTTTTTTTTTATTAATTCATTTGGTTTTTTGTCCTTCTTGGACAATTTTTATTTTTTGTCCATATTTATGCATTTGTGATTTTAGATTTTGTTTTTATTTTTTGTCATTTTATTTTTTGTTAGGGTTTTCATTTTGGCACTTATTCTTTTATTTATTTTTTTAGTATTGATTCCTTTCTTTTTTTCGATCTTTCTTGGACAGTGTTTTTTTTGTCCGTCTTCATTCATTTATACTTTTGGTTTTTGTTTTGAATTTTTATCATTTTATTTTTATTGGGGTTTTATTTTTATTTGGTTCAATTCTGACATTTTAATTTATGTTGGTGATCATTTCAAAATTAATATTGCTCCATTTTTCTCTTTGCTCTTTTTTTTTGTTTTCTATTATTTTTATCTGATTTTCGGATCAGATGATTTTATGATTTTATTGTTTGCACAATAATAATGATAATTTTAGTTTTTTTTACTGTTTTTTTTGAAGAAATTGTTTTTTAATTCTTCGGGGTAATTTAATGATTTTCACTATTTGGATAGTAATGTTGATAATAATTTTAATTGTTATAATAATGATAATGACAGTAATGTGGGAATGAATTTTCAATTTATGTTTTCTTCTTTTTGGAGATAGAAAATTAACTATTTATTTTTGTTATTTGATAAATGCAAGTTCTTTCACAATTTATATTTTGTTTGTTATGTTTAATTTAAACTGAATTGTAAAATGAACTAATCCTAATACAATGTATTCAATAATTCAGATATCTAAATTTTCTTGCTTTTTTTAATGATAATGATAATTTATTTATTTTCTAACTAAACAGATAAATTTATATTCATTTAAAATTCATATATTTTATAGAAAATTTGCACTTCACAAGATTTCTGCACAAATTTATTATTTTGCTCAAATTTATATTATAATAAAAAAATTACACCTAATTAATATTTTTTTACGTTAAAAAAAATATGGTTCCGGTCGCGACGAGACGCGGGTGCCATGGCTAGTCATAAAATAAAGCTCGAGCCGGAATAAGAAAAACTAGCATGAGGGGTTACAAGCTAACACATATACAGAGCAGAGGAGCTAAAACGAAGCAGCTTTCCTTGGAAAAAAAAAAGAGGGCACAAGATCCTGGATACAATACGTACGCTAGAGATACTTAACTTTTTTTACTTCTTGATTTGTAAGCTCATGAAAGATTACTTCTTAATTACCATAATTATTGCATGATTAAATATTCATAATGACAGGGAGATAACTTTTTCCTCATATATGAACTGTCGATGATGAACTGGTGACTGACATGTAAATCATCCATGGTCTTTACTCTACCTAACACAATTTTATGAACTTCAAAAATAATTATATTAACTTTAATGTAATACTATATCAATGAGTTAGTCAATGTGTCTCAGCTAATTTTACATGGTAAGAACCTATTGCAATAATATTAAAAAGAAAGAGAGTAAAAATTGTAATAATAAGATTCTCCATTGACCATTGGCAACATTATTATATATAGTCATAATAATCTGCAATTACCTGCAGTCCTTGCTTATATACCTGCCCCAATCAAGGGGGTTGACAAGAGCAGCGAGATGTATCATTCAGAGAAAGAGGGGGAGAAGCTGCATTAGGGAAGAGGCCGCCTGCTGCTCGGCACCAAATATATAGATACAGTCGTCTGATCATCGATCTCTCCAAGGTCAGCAAAAGATAAATATAGATAAAGTCGTCTGTTCAAAGTTTGTTTCATGCTCAGGCTTTCTTGGCTTATAGTTTGGCATGTAATAGTAATCTCTTGACTTCTTATACATGCTACAAATTTGTAAATAATCATCTTCACTCACTTCATTTCAATTTGTACACCACATTTGAAAGGTCATATACAAGTGTCTGTGCTACTCGTGAATGCTTGAAAATATAAAATAAAAAGTTGTAAAAAATGGTTCAGAAAATAACAACATAAATTAAAAATCAAGATTCTAAAGCAAGAAAACAATTTATGTATCTATTAGAAGTGACCTTCTGTTTGACTTTCTATAACTATTATAAGTGGAAAGAGATGGGGCTAGAGCAGAAGAGACGAATGAAGAGAGAAAATATATGTTTAAGCAAGAAATCAAGTGATTTTTCAAAATGAAATGTCAAGGAAACCTGCTTCGTTTTAGCTCCTCTGCTCTGTATATGTGTTAGCTTGTAACCCCTCATGCTAGTTTTTCTTATTCTGGCTCGAGCTTTTTATTTTATGATATATCACCTTGACTATTATAAAGTAAAAGTCTTGCACCGAATTGGGATGCGTGCCCACCTTGTTTTTCGTTGTTTATTTTCTCTGTGCACATGGTGCTGGGTATCTCCAACGTGGATCATTGATTTACTTTTTATTATATTAATTTAAAATATGCTGTATCGCATTACCCGAATTTTACACTTGCCAATCTCTAACATTCCCAATCATGTAATTTATGGATCCAGGATGGAAAGTGATAAATTTACAGCAACTGCTTCAAACATGAAAAATGATGTTGAAAAGGCAAGTGCATCGAATATCGATGAGGATACTAAGAAGGCAAATAAGAAAATGTCTTGGAACTATGACGAAGGATATCATGAGATTAACAACGAAGAATGGGAAATTCAAAAATTTTGGCTAGAGCTGGAAGGATTAAAGGAGTCGCCCCCTCTTCAGGACCGGGCTGCTGGATGCTGTATCTACAGGGTTCCCAACTCACTTCGAGTCAGTAATCCAGAAGCCTACACTCCACAACTGATTTCAATAGGTCTTTTTCACCACAATAGTGAAAGACTGAAGGCCATGGAAACGCTGAAAAGAAGATATCAAGGAGAGTTCCTTAAAAGGACTGAGATGGATGAGAATAAATTTATGGATTTTGTAAGAAGAATTCAGAAAGAAGAAGTGAGTATCCGACGCTGCTATTCAGAGAGCTTCCGCGTCCAAACAGAACGTTTTGTAAGAATGATCGTGCTGGATGCTGTGTTCATCATTGAGTTTTTGAAGGAATCATGTGCTGCTCATCACTTTCCTAAAAATATTGACACCAGAATGAGATTTTGCATAGGAGAAGACTTGATGCTACTTGAAAACCAACTACCTTTCTCCATTCTAGTCTTAATATATAGCGAGTTTTATCACCCTGGCCAAAATGAAAAAAAAACTCCTTTACTCGATCTTGCCACCCGTCATTTTGGAAAGTACCCACTTGCACAAAGGCCAGAATATACCACCGATAAAGCACAGCACTTCACTGATTTACTAATGAAATTTATGTTGGAAGGAGCCCTCGAGCGAGAGAGCCTCTCTGATCCTATCAAGCTGAAATATAACGCTGCCATGCTTCGCAAAGCAGGTGTGAAGTTTCAGAAAACAGAAGACAAGTGTTTGTTCAACGTTCGTTTTGAGAAAGGGGTGTTGAAAATACCAATCTTGAAAGTTGATGATTCCTTGGAACGTGCAGTACGAAATGTCATGGCCTGGGAGCAGTGCTCCAAACCGGATGAAGCTTACATAAGCAACTACTTCAAGTTTATGGACCATCTTATTGACAAGGCAGAAGACGTGGCTTTGCTAGCTGAAGAGGGAATTATTATCAACTGGCTAGGTGACGACGCCGCAGTTTCAAAGTTGATGAACAATCTTAGCCAACGCAGTGAAACAGCTTCTTATTATAGTGATATCTGTCGAGAGTTGAATGAGTACTATGAGAACCCCTGGAACCGTAGGAAGGCAACCTTGAAACTTGTATATTTCAGCAATCTTTGGAGAGGTACGGGAACTGTGGCTGCAGCTTTCCTTCTAATCCTTACTTTGATACAGACTATAACTTCCCTGAAATCGGCATTCTAGGATTAAACTTGCTTAGTTTTATTAATCCTAAGCAATAACTGATGGGATTGTTATTGTTATATTCCTTCGAAATTGCTGTTTTAATTTTAGTTCGAAGCTTGTGGAGTTCTAAATGTATTTCCTTAGAAGTTGTTAAATTCTTGTTATATTGTCATGGAATTGATTTTGTTCTTGTTCCCTGTGTGATGTCCTTTCCTCTCAAAGCTCTCTTCTTCTGGTTAAATAAAGCTGAAGAATCAATGCATGATCTAACAGTTTTCACTTGATTGTCCCTAATGGTCATAGCGTGATAGCAAATAACTTGTGATCTGCACATCAAATTTCGAGTTCGAGTTAGGATGTGCCCGGAACAACCAGAATTTTACTCGCTCACCTTGTCTACAAAATACACTTTCCAGAGAAAATAAAAGTTTTCACTTGGTCATGACGGCTGTGACGCCTTTAATCCAAAAACTAGTCGAGTTATGCCAAGTAAATACCATTAGTAATTGGCATTTTCAGATCCATCAGTTATCGCCCTCATCAGTGGCGACGACTAACATCAACAGGTGGATTCTGCCGGAGTTTGTTTTGCAAGCTGTACTCAACCTTCTTTTGCTCTTGACAGGCCTCTGTATCTTGTTTCTGTTGGCAGTTCCTCTTACCTGCTATCATGCTATGCTCGAACTCTACTTCTCAAACTGCTGATTTTTTTCTGCTGCATTTGTTCTTGTTATCTAATTCTATGCTGCAATCAACATGCATTTGTTTTGCAATTTTAAACCAAAACAAACGGCATGGAAGTTGGCCGTGCGCTTGCTTTGCTTGGGGATGTGCCATGGAAATTCTGTCGGAAATTAGCAATGAAAAATTCATTGATGATACCGTTGCTAATTTATCAGCAAATATAAATTTATATTGAATATTTTTCGATGTAAATTATATTGCTAATATTTTTTAGCAACGAATTAGATAGTTGATAATTACTAGATAGAAGTAAGGCATTTCACTGATTCACTAAGGAATTGTTTGTTGAATGAAGCCCTCGAGCGCAGTAATTTTTTTAATCCTGTCAAGCTTAAATATGATGCCACCATGCTTAGTCAAGCAGGAGTGAAGTCTCAGGTCTCCAGAGACAACTGTTTGGTCAACATACAATTTGAGAACGGGGTGTTGAAAATACCATGCTTGGAAGTGATATCCATACGGTTTATTTGGACCTCTATAATTTAAAGTTTCCAAAAATTTCAATGTTACCCTAAGAAATTATAAAACCCCAATCCCATTTGAGAGCCGAATACCTCTTATCTCTACCGTAAGGAAAAAAGAAAATTAACGTGGAAGGAGTTTTAGACAACCTATCTTTTGAATTTGGTTTTTGAGATTTTCTTTAAAGGATTTCTAATGTTTTTATTTTTTTAGATATAATAACACATTGAAGATTCAAGATATATATATATATATATATATCCACTTTTTTCCATTTTGGTAAGTTATGTATACTTAGCATTGGAGTGTAAAATGTTTTTTTAATTGCAACAAAATAAATGTTTTTATATTTTTTCTTTTGATATTATCACGTTTAAATCATTATAAAACTCTAAAAATATCGATTTAATATTTTTTTCAAACCAACTATATTTTAAAAATATAATCAAATATAATTTTAAACACAAAAACAAATATTTTTTGATTTTTTTAAGAAGTCATGGAAACATGTTTGAAACAACATTTCTCATTGGAAAAAGTTTGAACATTGTTAAATATACATAGAAGAGTAATAGGGTGTTTGAGAGTTCATTTGGAAAGTGTTTTTAAAAAAAATAATATAAAAAAATATTTTTATTTTTTGATTTAAATTAAAAAAAATGGTGTTTTTAGATCATTTTGATGTGCTGATGTCAAAAATAATTTTTTAAAAATAAAAAAAATCATTTTAATGCATTTTTAAATAATAAATACTTTAAAAACAATTTCAACCACGCTCTCAAACATGCACTAAATCATCACATGCATCACACGTGACAAAATAAACATAAGAAAACAAGTCATGGCCAGAACAGAGTATTGGCAAGGAGGAACACCGAAAATGGTGAAACAGAGAGAGAGCATAGAGGAGCTGATAAAATTCACTCTTGAATCCCACATTAACCAAACCCAAGAATTCAATCTAGGACTCTCTAAAGACTTCTGCGTTAAACTCCTCGAAGAAGACCCAAATGACATGTCATGTCACTCCACACCAACAGGTAATCAAAACCATATAAGAAAAGTTTACTCTTTTTTTTCAAGTCAAAGATTTTATTTTTATGCTCAAATGCACTGCAGATTCTTTTTATGGGGTTGTTCTATATCCGTTATATATACGTTTAGCTTCAGCTTTGTATCAGTATGTAAAGTCAGGTGCTGTATGTAGAACTTATGAGAAGATGGTGTTTAGTGATAAAGATAGCGAATTGAAGCAGAAAAAGGAGAATTGGAATCAGTTAATTAAAGAGAAGGGACTTGAATCGATAAATGTAAGATTTTGTTGTATATTCTTGAGTATTTTAATAAATATTGATTGGTGATTAAAGGGTTTTTTTCTCTTGATCAGGTTTTGGAGGGTATATCTTGTGAAATTCATGTTCAAGAACCTTACTTTTCACTCTTGAAAGGTATTATTTTTGCTTCTTTGATATGGGGTTTTTCCATGTTTTTGGCTTTTAATTTATTTTTTAAAATTGTCTGTTGTTTATGTGGTTCAAGACATGTTCTTTAGTGATCTGGGGTTGTGTGTATAGATGGGAGGAAAACGATCGAAGGAAGGTGTGCTACTGGTGATTACACAAGGTAGATGATTTGCCATCATAACTATTTGCAAGTTTATGTCTTTATGATTGTGCAATCTTCAAAGAACTCTGCTAGAAAGTGGGTGAATGTCTGTTGTGGTAGCTCATATTGGCTTGTTTTGCTGTTAGAATTGAGCCTGGTGATTTGATTCTCGTAAACAAAATTTAGGTACTTAAAGTGGAGGTGAGACCACATTTATAAGTTGAATTCATTCATTTATATTTCCAGTCTGGCCTATAAAATAATTTTATCTATTTCCAGGATGTTCACAGATATGCTTCATTTTCGAAAATGTTGCAAGCTGAGAGTCTCGAGAAAGTCCTTCCTGGAGTGTTCTGGTTTTCATTTCTGGAAGAATCCTTACACTGCACTCTTTGCTCCAAGTAGTCTCTTAAATTCTTTGCGTTGTTTGAAATGAGAGTGTCGAATGTTACCTGCAATTGCATTCTTGAATTTATAGTAGAGAAACCTCATAACTTAAGCTACATATCCATTAAAATGAAAACAACAACTATTCTAGGAAGAGCAGAAAGGTAATCATCTACCATGTTTTTTCCGTAATATTATGAAATGTTAATCCATATATCTTCCACATGATTTTATTTATCTTCCAATTTAGCATCCGTGAGGGGATTATACAGTATAAAGTGTACAATCACTTGGCTGCTGGACTTAATACTCATGTTGCCTTGAGACCCCTCAAGCAGTGGCAACCCAGAACCTGGGTTATTTTATTCATTTTTTAGCGTCAAGGAAGCACACTGTCTTCCAAGTTCATTATGCTCAAACAAGTTTTAAGATGACAGCAACATTCCATATCTAAATGATTGCTATTATTTAGAGAATTAAAGATCGTTTTCATGCATTCTTCTAGTTTTTTGACAGAGGATATTGAATAATAGATTTGTTGTAAGGACAAAAGATTGGTGTGAAACTTCAAGATCAGAAATCTAATTATTGTCAATAAATAATAGTTTTGAACAAGGAAATTCAAATGTAGGCTAGCAACGTATTTTGACCACCGGAGAAAATACTATGATATTTGATTTATATTATTAAAGACACAAGAAGGCCTCTTGTTTTCCCTTAGACAGCACCTCAACACCACGAGAAGCAAATTCAGGTCACTGCTAATATGGGACCCACTGTCCACAAGTGGGTCCCACGTCCTTTCGTTGTTTGTCCCAGACCTCGTCAATGTCGTGCCGTGTGTGTCGTTCTATCTATCTATGATTCTATTCTAGAGGAAGAGCAGAACCCGATGGCGAGTTCTCTCCTACCGGTGACGATGATGTAGTCGGGTTTGTAGATGCATACAATTCTGAGTTATGAAGTGATGATACGACATTACAGATCTGACCAATCACACTGTATGGATATAATATATCTGTGACTTACTGTGATAGTTCTATATCCAATAAAATACTTAGAAGGGATAATTGTTAGGTTTTAAATCCTTTTAAGATCATGAAAAAAAATCCCATCAACAATTTGACAAGTTAATGAAATTGCTTATAAAAAAATTTATTCTGTCATTGTTTCTTTTGAAAATCATGAACGGAAATTCTCCGGCACAATCTTTATGGAAAACATTTTCCTTTTTTTTTATATCCCTGTAGCCGTAAAAAGGAGGGGGCAATGAGAAGGATGAAAATCTCTTGTTCTCGAAATCAAATGCATATGCATTATAATAATTAATCAAAATTAATTTCATCATAATCAAATATCTAATGGAAAGATGCATTACTTGTGTGAGGGCACGAGATCCTGTATACTTAAAGCATAACTTTTTTTACTTATTGATTTGTAAGCTCGAGAGAGATTACTTATTAATTACCATAATTATTGCATGATTAAAGATTTATAATGACAGGGAGAAATCTTTTCCTCATATATGAACTGTCGATGATGAACTGGTGACTGACATGTATCATCCATGGTCTTTACTTTACCTAAAACAATTTTATAAACTTCAAAAATAATTATATTTTTTAATAAGATTCTCCATTGACCATTGGCAACATTATTATAGTGATAATAATCTGCAATTACCTGCAGTCCTTGCTTATATATTTACCCCGATCAAGGGGGTTGACAAGAGAAAAGAGGGGGAGAAGCTGCATTAGGGAAGAGGCCGCCTGCGCTCGGCACCAAATATACAGATATAGCCGTCAGATCATCCATCTCTCCAAGGTCAGCAAAAGATATATAGATATTATTTTTGTTAATTACTAGAACAGATGGATGAAGAGAGAAAATATATGTTTAAGCAAGAAATCAATTGATTTTTCAAAATGAAATGTCGGGAATCGGTTTTTGAGCTGATTTTACACCGTCGTTCTCTTTAATTGAAATCAGCAGAAAACAACTTCTCGTATACAAGATTAGATTTGCCAAGAGAGTATGTGTTAAGAAAATATGTTACCTTGCCCAAAACTTAAGTCGTTAAATAAGATTAAATAAGATACTAGAATATAATTTATATTATTTTCTAATATATTATTTTAAATGAAAATTCTTTGAATTTGAAACTTGCATATACTTATATTATGTTATATTTGATTTTTTTCAAATAGACCTGCTTCTTTTAAGCTCCTCTGCTCTGTATATGTAACTTCTTAGTGATTGTTTGGGAGCGTGGTTGAATTTGATTTTAAAAGTGTTTTTTGTTCAAAAATATATTACAATGATATTTTTTTATTTTTTAAAAAAATTATTTTTACATCAATACATAAAAATAATCTAAATATATTAAAAAAATTTAATATACTTTTGAAATACAGTTGTATTAACCGGTAACCCCTCATGCTAGCTTTTCTTATTCTGTCACGAGCTTTATTTTATGATATATCACCTTGACTATTATAAAACTTTTATGCGTGCCCACTTTGTGTTTCGTTGTTTATTTTCTCTCTTGTTTTTTTCTTGCACATGATGCTGGGTATCTCCAACGTACATCATTGATTTTTTTTAATTATATTAATTTAAAATATATTGTATCGCATTACCGGAATTTTACACTTGCCAATCTCTAACACTCCCAATCATGTAATTTATGGATCCAGGATGGAAAATGATAAATTTACAGCCACTGCTTCAAAGATGAAAAATGATGTTGAAAAGGCAAGTGCATCATCGAATATTGATGAGGATACTAACAAGGCAAATAAGAAAATGGTTTGGACAAATGACGAAGGATATTATGAGATTGACAACGAAGACTGGGAAATTCGAAATATTTGTATAGATCTGGAAGGATTAAAGGAGTCGCCCCCTCATAAGGACCAGGCTGATGAATGCTGTATCTACAGGGTTCCCAACTCACTTCGAGACAGTAATCCGGAAGCCTACACTCCACAAGTGATTTCAATAGGTCTTTTTCACCACAATAGTGAAAGACTGAAGGCCATGGAAACGCTGAAAAGAAGATATCAAGGAGAGTTCCTTAAAAGGAATGGGATGGATGAGAAGAAAATTATGGATTTTCTAAGAAGAGTTCAGAAAGAAGAAGAGAGTATCCAACGCTGTTATTCAGAGAGCTTCAGCATCCATACAGAACGTTTTGTAAAGATGATCGTGCTGGATGCTGTCTTCATCATTGAGTTTTTGAAGGAATCATGTGCTGCTCATCACTTTCCTAAAAATATTGACGCCAGAATGAGATTTTGCATAGGAGAAGACTTGATGCTACTTGAAAACCAACTACCTTTCTTCATTCTAGACTTAATATATAGCGAGTTTTATCACCATAGCCAGGATGAAAATGAAACTCCTTTACTAGATCTTGCCACCCGTCATTTTGGAAAGTACCCACTTGCACAAGGGCAAGAATCCATATATACCACCGATAAAGTACAGCACTTCACTGATTTACTAATGAAATCTATGTTGAAAGGAGCCCTCAAGCGAGAGAATCGCCCTGATCCTATCAAGCTGAAATATAACGCTGCCATGCTTCGCAAAGCAGGTGTGGAGTTTCAGAAAACAGAAGACAAGTGTTTGTTCAACGTTCGTTTTGAGAAAGGGGTGTTGAAAATACCAATCTTGAAAGTTGATGATTCCTTGGAACGTTTAGTACGAAATGTCATGGCCTGGGAGCAGTGCTCCAAACCGGATGAAGCTTACATAAGCAACTACTTCAAGTTCATGGACCATCTTATTGACAGGGCAGAAGACGTGGCTTTGCTAGTTGAAGAGGGAGTTATTATGAACTGGCTAGGTGACGACGCCGCAGTTTCAAAGTTGATGAACAATCTCAGCCAACGCAGTGAAACAACTTCTTATTATAGTGATATCTGTCAAAAGATGAATGAGTACTATGAGAACCCCTGGAACCGTAGGAAGGCAACCTTGAAACTTGTATATTTCAGCAATCTTTGGAGAGGTACGGGAACTGTTGCTGCAGCTTTCCTTCTAATCCTTACTCTGTTACAGACTATAACTTCCCTGAAATCGTCATTATAGGATTAAATCTTGCCTAGTTTTATTAATCCTACGCAATAACTGATGGGATTGCTATTGTTATATTCCTTAGAAATTGCTGTTTTAATTTCAGTTCGAAGCTTGTGGAGATCTAATGTATTTCATTAGAAGTTGTTAAATCCTTGTTATATTGTCCTGGAATTTGATTTTGTTCTTGTTCCCTGTGTGATGTCCTTTCCTCTCAAAGCTCTCTTCTTTTAAGCTCTTCTTCTGGTTAAATAAAGCTGAAGATTCAATGCATCTAACAGTTTTCACTTGATCATGGCGACTGTGAAGCCTTTAATCCGAAAACTAGCTAGTCGAGTTATGCCAAGTAAATACCATTAGTAATCGGCATTTCCAGATCCATCAGTTTTCGCCCTCACACCCACGATTTCCTAAAGATCATCTCTCAATTATTTAGAAATAGAAGATGTTAGAGAATAATATTATAGAATAATATAAATTATATTATATAGCTTCATCTAAGAGCTTAACCTTTTAGGTGAGATGATTCCTTAATATGTTATTAGAGCCTTGTTGACCCAGCGGTCACGAGTTCGAATCTGACCATCCTTATTTTATTTGATGAAAAACTAAGCAAAAGATAATATAAACATATACAAGTTTCAAGCCAAAAACAATAAAACGTTCCAATGATGTATTTTGATAATGATTTTAGTGCCCATAGTATTGGAGAACCAAATTCCTTGCAAGAAATCTCTTATTGCTTTCGCTTTTCACTTTTAAAGGAACGTCTTCTTCCACTTTGAGCAATAACTATCCTGGACATGTCAACAGCAAACTACCATTTAAGGAAATATTTTAATCCAAGATGTTTCACCTGGAATATTTTAGATCACAAACTGGATAGTTTGTTTTTATTATATGCTATGCTGTACGTACATCTTTTTTAAGAATATTGCCAGGAGTATTCTACTAGTTCCAATTGCTTTTCTTGTGGTCAACCTGAGTGGCGTTTTTGGCAGGCATCGATTGATTGCTCCAAGGCCCAATAATAGTTATCCATTTTCTTTTGTTTTTACTCTGAATTGAAACGTTCGTGCTAGATTGCTACAGTTTTTGTAAATGGTGATGTCGTTTCACGAAAAAAATAAGTAGTTACAAATTGTTGCAATACTTGAGTGAACTGAAGCTCATATTTTGAACCATTGCAATTCCAGTTCCAGTATTATGCAACTTTCCTTCCCGGATTCATGAAGAAGCACCCTTACTCTACCTGTTAGAGAATAATATAAATCATATTCTAGAAACTTATCTATCAGTTTAAGTTTTTAGGTGAGATGGTTTTTTAACATGGTATCAGAACCTTGTTGATCCAGCGGTCGCGAGTTCGAATCTCACCACCCCATTCTATTTGATAAAAATCAAGCACAAGGTAGAGTGGGTCTGTGTACAAGTTTTAATCCCAAAAGATTTTCACTTGAAGAGATGTGTTAGAGAATAATATAAATCATATTCTGGGATCTCACCTAACAGCGTAAGTTTTTAGGTGAGATGGTTCCTTAACACTACCAAACATCAGAATTTCTTCGTTTTCTAGGATCATTACCTCTTGGCGATACTATCGATCACCTTGGCTAATGCTGCTTTCCAAGAATTCAGGTTAATAAAAAGTAAAGAGTATTTTAGTTGAATCAAATATTCCAATACAATTTCAAGTTTTTCATATATAGTTATGAATTTATGGTGATTATTTTTTAAATTATTATATCAAGTCAATGTAGAGAGTATACTCTCAAAATTGTTTTTTAAAAATATTTGATTTAAATTGATATATAAACTAGTATGAAAAAAATGAGTGTATGCATCATTCCATAAAGGGTGCTTAAGAGTGTGTTTACAAGTGGGTTTTTTTTTTATGATTTTGATATGTTAATATTAAAAATATATATATTATTTTAATGTATTTTCAAGAAAAAAAACTATTTTAAAAATTGCCACATAATCTCAAACATGTTTCTTAAGATGACCACCAGCATTCCATATCTAAATGAGTGCTAGCTATATATTTTTGAACACTGGAGAAAATATTATGATATTTGATTTATATTATTAAAGACACGAGAATGCCTCTTTTTTTCCCTGAGATAGCAACTCAACACCACGAGAAGCTAATTCAAGTCGCTGCTAATATAGGACCCACTGTCGACAGGGGGGTCTCACGTCCTTTCGTTGTCTGTCCCAAACCTCGTCAATGTCGTGTCGTGAGTCTTTCAATCATGTTCGGAACGTGATTAATGATGATTTTTAAAGTAATTTTGGTTTATAAAAATATTACAATGATTTTTTTTTAAATTATTTTTATATTATTATATTGAAATAATTTAAATTTAAAATAAAAATAATTAAAAAAAATTAAATTAACAAAAACACTAAAATGCATCGCTCATCCATTGTTCATTACTGTTGCTCAAGACTCATTGTCATTGTTCATTGGCAATAAGTCTTGGTGCTTCGCGGGTGTTGGTCCTTCTTTTTTTTTCGGTTGTAAACAGTGTATTAACGAAATTAGCCCCCTAAAAAGACAAAAACACGCCGCCATTTTCAGGGGCTGAACGGTCATTGACCGTTTTCGGTCCGGACCAGACCGGTCCAACCACCCGGTCCATTCAATATTTTATATTTCTTTTAAAGTGCTAATAACCATTTTAGCCCCCACAAAACGACAAAATCATGTTCTACCATTGAGGGGCTCCCCCGTAAATTAACCCTTTTTTAATTTTTCCGCTGATTTATTGCAGTAGCGTTGCCGGACGCGCCGGCCATTTGCAACGTTCACGCGTTATTCAGGCGGCGCGTGCGGCGTATTCCGCCGTCCAAAAATTCTCAATCGGCGTCTAGAATGATTTTTATCAATGTTATCTTCCCGCCGGTGCGGCGCGTGCAATCCCAAGGTGTCCGTAGACGGTGTAATGGTCGTTTGAAAATTTTCACCCCTTTTCTCTCTCCTGCCTGCATAAGCTGACATCAGCGCAACTGTTTTTTCTCAATTTTCACTTCAGTCCCTACACTTCGAATTGTCGTTTTGTGGTCCTTATTGTTATTATATAGGTTTTGATTTCTTTCAATTTTGTCCTTCAATTGAAATTAAGTATATATTGTAGTTTCATTTCGGTCCTCAGACTTTGAATTTCGGAAATTGGTCTGGAATCCATATTTTTTAAAGTATCAAAGTTTTGATTTCTTTCAATGTTATCCTTCCATGCAAATTAAGTTTAAATTTAAGTTTTATTTTGGTCCTAATTCTTTTAATTTTCGGTTTTCTTTCAAATTATTTAATTTCATTAGTATCTATGCTTGGATTTATTTCAATTTTGTCCTTCAAATTATATGTATTATATATGTTCGTTCTTAATTTTATCAATTATACTTTTAATTCCTTTATTGTTCTTATATATTTCTGTCCATATTTATATATACATGCTATTAGTTCCTATTTTCAAATTTTCTTCATTTCTAATGTTATTAAGTTTTTCATTTAATGTTCAATTTTTTTTATGTGCTGGTGATCATTTAAAAAATTATAATTATTATAATTTATATTTTTTCCCCTTCAAGTCACATCATTTGATATTATTATTGATAAGACATTCAAAATAATGATAATGATTATTTATTAGTTTTTTTTCTTCTAAATATGTCATACTAATTATATTCTTTGATATTTATTTAATTTTACTATCATTGCTCTTAAATACTTTTATATATCAAATTGAATATATATTTGTATATTTATGTCAAATTAATGTATGTAAAACTAATTATATGTTCAAATATTTATTGAATATTATCGTCTGAAAATATATAGAGGGAGAGGAAAAATGACCTAGGATTTTTTTGGAGGACACAAATTCATGTATGTATTCTTAAATACATTTAATATAATAATACGATGAATAAATCTTATAAAAAAATATTGGCTTCAGAATTAAATTTTGTGCTCTTTTGTTAAGTTTATTTATTGAAATAAATTTGCAGTGTTTTGATTTTTTAATTATATATTTGTGTATTTATGTCAAATTAAAATATATGAAACCAATTATATGTTTTGATATTTGTTGAATATTATCGTCTAAGAATATATATAGAGAGAGAGAAATAGCCTAAGATTATCCTTTAAATTAAATATATTATTGAAATTATGTCAAATTAATTATATGTTTGTATATTTATGTTAAATTAAAATATGTAAAACTAATTATATGTTTGAATATTTATTGAATATTATCACCTAAAAATATATTGAGAGAGAGGAAAAATGACCTAGGATTTTTTGAAGGACAGAAATTCATATGAGTATTCTTAAATATATTTAATATAATAATATGATTAATAAATCTTATATAAAAAAAATATTGGCTTCAAAATTTAATTTTGTGCTCTTTTATTTAAGTTTATTTCTTTACAAGAATTTCCAATGTTTTCATTTTTAATATTTTATATCTGAAATTATTGGGAAAAAAAAACATGTCAGAAAAATAAAATATTGACAAATTCACCTACATTATCTACAATTAAAAAACTATACAAGTCACTTCCCGTTTCCATTTGACCGTTCTTTTTAGACGGCAAATAAATAATTATAACACACAAAAAAATTAAGTTTATTTTTAAAAATAAATTACAATATTTTTTTTTCTAATATGTCTGATCGAATATTATTAAGGAACAAAAGCAACTCATAAAAATAAATATTGACAAATTTACCTAGGTTATCTACAATTAAAAAATATACGAACCACTTCCCATTTCGATTATTCTATAAAGTATATGAGACTAATTATATGTTTTAATATTTATTTAATATTATCGCCTAAGAATATATATAAAGAAAGAAAAATGACCTAGCATTTTAAAAATAAATAAATTAATATCAATATTCTTAAATAGCATTTTAGTTTATTTCTTCTAAAATTTACAAGTTTTTTATTTTTAATATGTCAGATGTAATATTGTTGAGGAAAAAAAACAACTAATTTTTTTTTTACAAATTGACCTAAATTATCTACAATTAAAAAATATACAAGCCACTTCCCATTTCGATTAAACTATTCCTTTTAGGCAGGAAAAAAATAATTTGTTACATATTTTATCTATTATAATGTTACTAATTAAATATTTAAACAGTTAATTACAACATGTAAAAAATCAATTATTTTTCTACATAGAAAAAACCCTAACGCGATGCATTGGCAAGCATACTAATTATATCACACAAAAAACTCATTTCTAACATATTTGATCTATTGCAATTTTTGTAATTGAACATTAAAATAACTTATTATAGCACGCGGTAAATATAAGTTTATTTGTTGAATTTTTTTAACTAAATATTAAAATAATAAAATACAATACATATAAAAACAATCAATTTTCTACATAGATAAAAAAACCATGTCGCATCGCGCGGGCCTACCGCTCGTACAATACTAAACCTGATGAAGAACAGAACCCAATGACGAGTTCTCTCTCACCGGGGACAATGATGTAATTGATGTAGTCAGGTTTGTAGATACAGACATTTATGAGCAATTACTAGATAGTGAAATCTGACCTAATTCTACGTGATGTGATTATTTTTAGTATTTTTCTATGACTTAATTCAGATTTTTTATTTTCCTTTATTATTTTGGATTCTTAACTAGTAGGGTTTTTGACCAGGAGAGATCTTTTAGAATCATTGAATTACAATATCTATTTTTATTTTATTTTACAAGAAACTTACGAGCATAGTTCACCATATTATTGCTTCCTCGCTTTTTCACGGAAAACACAAACCGGTACCCGCTGCAATGTCCTGCCAACCATGTGATGATTGCATTAGCTGACATTGCTTCGGGTATCGTACTGTAGACAAGCCCCTATCCCAATAGCCGTAAGAAAATATTTTTGAATAATAAGATTCTGATCCATTGACCAATAGCAACATTATTTATTATAGTCATAATAATCTGCAACTACCTGCTGTCCTTGCTCATTATTTTGCCCCAATCAAGGTGGTTGACAGGAGCAGCAAGATCTATATAATTCAGAGAAAGAGGGGGAGAAGCTGCATTAGGGAAGAGGCCGCCTGCTGCTCGGCACCAAATATACAGATATAGTCGTCTGATCATCGATCTCTCCAGGTCAGCAAAATATATAGATATAGTCGTCTGTTCAAAGTTTGTTTCATGCTCAGGCTTTCTTGGCTTATAGTTTGGGTTTCCCATTAATTACTGGATGAGACTGCATATAATAGTAATCTCTTAACTTCTTATGCATGCTACAAATTTGTAAATAATCATCTTCCCTCATTTCATTTCAATTTATACACACTCATTTGCAAGATATTGTTTTTCAGCTGATTTTTAGTCTACATATGAGAGGGGTCATTTTGTTTTTACATTTTGTATAATTTTCACTGATCACTATTATAATTTTTTATATAGAAAACAAAATATTGTTGAATCAAGTTTGAATTTCTATAACTATTAGAGGTGAAAAAAGATTGGGCTAGAGCAGAAGAGATGGATAAAGAGAGAAAATATATGTTTAAGCAAGAAATCAAGTGGTTTTTCAAAATGAAAAGTCGGGACTCGGTTTTTGAGCTGATTTTACACCGTCTTTCTCTCTAATTGAAATCAGTAGAAAACAACTTCTCATATACAGGATGAGAAGAGGGTCTGGAGGCCTGCTGAGTATCACCTTGACTATTATAAAATAAAAGTCTTGCAGCCTAATCGGGATTCGTGCCCACTTTGTTTGTCGTTGTTAATTTTCTCTCTCGTTTTTTTCTTGCACATGATGTAGGGTATCTCCAACGTACATCATTGATTTATTTTTTAATTATATTAATTTAAAATATATTGTATCGCATTACCCGAATTTTACAGTTGCCAATCTCTAACACTCCCGTTCATGTAATTTATGGATCCAGGATGGAAAATGATAAATTTACAGTAACTGATTCAAACATGAAAAATGATGTTGAAAATGCAAGTGCATCGAATATTGATGAGGATACTATCAAAGCAAAGAAGAAAATGATTTGGGAACTTGATGATTCTGACATAGAAGAAATGAGAATTCAAAATATTTGGCAATACCTGGAACGATTCAAGGAGTCGCCTCCTCCTAAGGACCGGGCTGCTGCATGCTGTATCTACAGGGTTCCCTACTCACTTCGAGTCAGTAATCCGGAAGCCTACACTCCACAACTGATTTCAATAGGTCCTTTTCACCACAATAGTGAAAGACTGAAGGCCATGGAAACGCTGAAAGGAAGATATCAAGGAGAGTTCCTTAAAAGGAATGAGGAGAAGAAAATTATGGATTTTCTAAGAAGAATTAGGAAAGAAGTAGAGAGTATCCGACTCTGTTATTCAGAGAGCTTCCGCATCTTTACAGAAGATTTTGTAGTGATGATCGTGCTGGATGCTGTCTTCATCATTGAGTTTTTGAAGGATTCATATGCTGCTCACTTTCCTAAAAATATTGATACCAGAATGAGATTTTGCATAGGAGAAGACTTGATGCTACTTGAAAACCAACTACCTTTCTCCATTCTAGACTTAATATATCGCGAGTTTTATCACCCTGGCCAAGATGAAAATAAAACTCCTTTACTCGATCTTGCCACCCGTCATTTTGGAAAGTACCCACTTGCACAAGGGCCAGAATCCATATGTACCACCGATAAAGTACAGCACTTCACTGATTTACTAATGAAATCTATGTTGAAAGGAAAACTCGAGCGAGAGAATCGCCGTGATCCTATCAAGCTGAGATATAACGCTGCCATGCTTCGCAAAGCAGGTGTGAAGTTTAAGAAAACAGAAGACAAGTGTTTGTTCAACGTTCGTTTTGAGAAAGGGGTGTTGAAAATACCAATCTTGACAGTTGATGATTCCTTGGAACGTTTAGTACGAAATGTCATGGCCTGGGAACAGTGCTCCAAACCGGATGAAGCTTACATAAGCAACTACTTCAAGTTTATGGACGATCTTATTGACAGGGCAGAAGACGTGGCTTTGCTAGTTGAAGAGGGGATTATTATCAACTGGCTAGGTGACCATGCCGCAGTTTCACAGTTGATGAACAATCTTAGCCAACGCAGTGAAACATCTTCTTATTATAGTGATATGTGTCGAAAGTTGAATGGCTACTGTGATAACCCCTGGAACCCTAGAAAGGCAACCTTGAAACTTGTATATTTCAGCAATCTTTGGAGAGGTACGGGAACTGTTGCTGCAGCTTTCCTTCTAATCTTTACTTTGATACAGACTATAACTTCCCTGAAATCGGCATTCTAGGATTAAATCTTGCTTAGTTTTATTAATCCTACGCAACAACTGATGGGACTGTTATTGTTATATTCCTTAGAAATTGCTGTTTTAATTTTTGTTCGAAGCTTGTGGAGTTCTAAATGTATTTCCTTAGAAGTTGTTAAATTCTAGTTATGTTGTCCTGGAATTGATTTTGTTCTTGTTCCCTGTGTGATGTCCTTTCCTCTCAAAGCTCTCTTCTTTTAAGCTCTTCTTCTGGTCAAATAAAGCTGAAGAATCAATGCATGATATAACAGTTTTCACTTGATCATGGCGACTGTGAAGACTTTAATCCCAAAACTAGTCGAGTTATGCAAGTACATACCCTTAGTAATATTCGGCATTTCCAGATCCATTAGTTATTGCCCTCACAGCCACGATTTCCTAAAGATCATCTCTCAATTATTTAGAAATAAAAGATGTTAGAGAATAATATTAGAGAATAATATAAATCATATTACGTGGTTTCACCTAAAAGCTTAATCTTTTAAGTGAGATGGTTCCTTAACATAGTATTAAATTCTTGTTAACTCAGCGGTCACGAGTTCGAATCTCACCATCCTTATTTTATTTGATGAAAAACTAAGCAAAAAATAATATAAACATATATAAGTTTCAAGCCAAAAACAATAAAACGTTCCAATGATGTATTTTGATAATGATTTTAGTGCCCATAGTATTGGAGAACCAAATTCCTTGCAAGAAATCTCTTATTGCTTTCGCTTTTCACTTTTTAAAGGAACGTCTTCTTCCACTTTGAGCAATAACTATCCTGGACATGTCAACAGCAAACTACCATTTAAGGAAATATTTTAATCCAAGATCTTTCACCGGGAATATTTTAGATCACAAACTGGATAGTTTGTTTTTATTATATGCTATGCTGTAATAAACTAAACACTGCAACCTTTGAAAAGGCTCCTAGACAGACACGTACATCTTTTTTAAGAATATTGCCAGGAGTATTCTACTAGTTCCAATTGCTTTTCTTGTGGTCAACCTGAGTGGCGTTTTTGGCAGGCATCGATTGATTGCTCCAAGGCCCAATAACAGTTATACATTTTCTTTTGTTTTTGTTAGGATTGAGAGAGTTTGCAAAATTGAAAGAAGAATTAGTTTATAGAAGGAAAGAGGGAGAAGAGAGAAAAGAGAGGGAGACTGAAATTTCAATAATTGCTGTAGTGATATTCTGTTTTTGCATGCCTTTGTTGTGTGTGCACTTCTCTATTTATACACATTACACTATTCTAGAATATTCTTCTATACTCTAACATCCCCCCTCAAACTCATGCTTTGATATACCAAGCATGAGATTGCAGCAATGGAGAAGAAATACATGAGTACTAAATCCTTTTTGACAAAAAAACAACACTATATAAAAGAAAGATGAGTTTGAATGCGATTGAGAAGAAAAAGAAAAATACTCGAATGACAAAGAAGATAGAAGAGAGAGAGAGAAGACATGTCATATGTCTATGTCTTGATTGACATTTGATTTGTCTACTTCAGTTTTTTCTGAAGTTTTTCATCTTTGAGAAGAGAGGGATGAGAATAAAGAAATGGGAGGTAAGAGAGGTGATAGAAGGGGTTTGAATTTCCTTTGTCTACTTCAGTTTTTCTGAAGTTTTGCATTTGGCTACTTCAATTTTTTTCTGAAGTTTTTCATTTGCCGATGAATTTCTTAATCTGTGTAAGAATTCATTTTGTAATTCTCAATGATATTGATTTTTTTCTTTCTTTTTTTCTTTTTGCAAAAACGGTAGAAAGTAACACACAAAACGACAGAGCACACAAAACATAAAATCTACAAAACCTAGGGTTGCTACTTATCCTCTCTCAGCAGCCGCCCCAGCCCTTCTCTGCCAGATTTCTTCACGTCATCTTGTCGAATTTCTCTTTTAGCAGCCTCACATCCTGACAAATAACAGATATTTCTCCTTGCAATGTATCAGCAACACAACCACGGTCCATAAGAAACTCCCGCAGCTTAGCATTCTCCTCTGCCTCCTTTTGTAGAATTTTTTACACTTGCACCACCTTCGCCATTATGATTTCTTGCTCGACAAGAGCATTTTGTGCAGCCTCATCCTTTTCCAGCTTCTCTAACTCAGCTGTTTTCATTAGCTCCTCTGCTGCATCTACTTATTATTGCTCTCTTTGCGACGAGACTCAACGAAAACATGTCTCTTTCTAATTCTCATTGCTTGTTGCTGAATCTGGAACAGAGAAACGTTTTTTTTTTAACTGCCTTGCTTAGCATATAATGAAGATTCACCTGCCGCCGGGATCTAACCTTCCTTGGGCTCTGTCTTTGTCGCAACCATCGTGTCTCTCTGCTTTGGATATGGACTCAGATCTGAAGGAGCGACATCTGTTTAGAGCAACAACTCATATGGCTTATTTGAGAAATGGAGAGGAGGTGTGCCTGAACCAAGCATGAGGTTTGTCTGAGTCTTCACCTCTCCGGTGAGATCTTTCACTTGGATCTCCTTGCTTTTATTTCTCACTTCTCTCTCTCTCTCTCTCTGTTTTTTTTTTAGAGAGAACTTGGTAGAGAATTGTTGTAGGAACTCTGAAGATTTGAATCGGTGAGTCATGCATTCTCACTCTGCTGCTCTGTTTGAGATTTTTTTTTTGTCTTTCGGCAGACTCTTTGAACACTAAATGTTTGATTTAAGGATTGGAGACGGTGGAGAGAGGAGGAGCAGAAAAAAGAAGATGATATAGCAGCAACACAAATCTATATTTTAAAGAAGAAAAGAGAAAATCACAGAGACTGAAACTATTATTGAAGGAGCAACTATCAATTCGTAGGAAGAGAACGAAAGTACCAGAAACAGACGATATAACATGCAAAGTATATTACTGAGACTGGAGATTTGGAAAGGATAAAACTGATATTACCATGAGAGATATTGTAAATGAGGAGCAGCAGCGGCATGGATGATCATTTTTTTTTTTTGAATGATCCATTGAAGGATTAGATTGCGGAAGCTTGGATCAATTCATGCGTTAGCAAAATAGCTCTAATACCATGTTAGGATTGAGAGAGTTTGCAGAATTGAAAGAAGAATTAGTTTAGAGAAGGGAAGAGGGAGAAGAGAGAAAAGAGAGGGAGACTGAAATTTGAATAATTTTTGTATTGATATTCTGTTTTTGCATGCCTTTGTTGTTTGTGCACTTCTTTATTTATACACATTACACTATTCTAGAATATTCTTCTATACTCTAACAGTTTTTACTCTGAATTGAAACGTTCGTGCTAGATTGCTACAGTTTTTGTAAATGTTGATGTCGTTTCATGAAAAAAATAAGTAGTTACAAATTGTTACAATACTTGAGTGAACTGAAGCTCATATTTTGAACCATTGCAATTCCAGTTCCAGTATTATGCAACTTTCCTCCCCGGATTCATGAAGAAGCACCCTTACTCTACCTGTTAGAGAATAATATAAATCATATTCTAGAACCTCATCTATCAGTTTAAGTTTTTAGGTGATATGGTTTTTTAATATGATATCAGAACCTTATTGATCCAGCGGTCGCGAGTTCGAATCTCACCACCCCATTCTATTTGATAAAAATCAAGCACAAGGTAGAGTGAGTCTGTGTACAAGTTTTAATCCCAAAAGGTTTTCACTTGAAGGGATGTGTTAGAGAATAATATAAATTATATTCTGGAATCTCATCTAACAACTTAAGTTTTAAGGTGAGATTGTTCCTTAACACTACCAAACATCAGAATTTCATCGTTTTCTAGGATCATTACCTTCTGGCAATACTATCGATCACCTTGGCTAATGTAGCTTTCCAAGAATTCAGGTTAATAAAAAATATAGAGTATTTTAGTTGAATCAAATATTCCAGTACAATTTCAAGCTTTTTATATATAGTTATGAATTTATTTTGCTTATTTTTTAAATTATTATATCAAGTCAATGTAGAGAGTATACTCTCAAAAAAAAATTAAAAAAATGTTTGATTTAAATTAATATAGAAACCAGTATGAAAAAAAATGAGTGTATGCATCATTCCATGACAGGGTGCTTAAGAAAATATTATGATATTTGATTTATATTATTAAAGACACGAGAATGCCTCTTCTTTTCCCTGAGACAGCACCTCAACACCACGAGAAGCAAATTCAATTATTCAAGTCGTTGCTAATATGGGACCCACTGTCCACAGGTGGGTCTCACGTCCTTTCGTTCTTTGTCCTAAACCTCGTCAATGTCGTGTCGTGAGTCTTTCAATCATGTTCGGAACGTGATTAATGATGATTTTTAAAGTAATTTTGGGTTATAAAAATATTATAATGAATTTTTAAAAAAAAATTATTTTTATATTATTATTTTGAAATAATTTAAATTGAAAATAAAAATAATTTTTTAAAAAAGATATTTTTAAAATACAATATTAAACCTGATGAAGAACAGATGACGAGTTCTCTCTCACTGGGGACAATGATGTAATTGATGTAGTCAGGTTTGTAGATACAGACATTTATGAGCAATTACTAGATAGTGAAATCTGATCTAATTCTACGTGATGTGATTATTTTTAGTATTTTTCTATGACTTAATTCAGATTTTTTATTTTCCTTTATTATTTTGGATTCTTAATTAAGGTAGGGTTTTTGACCAGGAGAGATCTTTTAGAATCATTGAATTACAATATCTATTTTTATTTTATTTTATTTATCATTAATAATTAAAGAAAAAACTAAACCGTGTGGCGTTTCCACTGTAGCCATACTCACAATTCACTGTGAATTTCAACAGTGAAATGACTATTTTGCCCCTCGGTGCGCCGTCCTTTTAACTCTGGAGACAGGGCTATTTTTGATTTTTGAATTTTCTTGCACGGTGTAATAACTGAAATACCCATTAATAAGACAAAATACAAGAAAAATCGACAGGGGTGTCCCGGTAATTACCAAATTATATGCACACCGCAAAACTGGTTTTAACCCCTAATAGGACAAAATAGAAGGCTTGCCTGGGGGCTATTTTCGGTATTCAAATTTTTGAAAAAAGTGTAACTACGCATATAGCCCCGATAAAGAAGAAATAGAGGCAAAGGTGTTTAAGTAATTAGCCTTTTTTTTTAATATTTAATCCGGATTTCTGTACGGCGTGTCCCCTGACGGGCCAGAGCTTTTTGATCGCACGCTCCTGTTCGACGGAGCGTGCGGTGGTTATAGGTCATCAAAAATATTCGTCCGTCCTATCTCCGGGTTCGCCTCCTTGTCTTCTGTCGTGCGGTGGTGCGCGTGTCATCGTTCGATGTCCTCATAAGTCACGGTGGTCGATTTAAAAACGTTCTATGCATTTCTCTCTCCTGGATAGTAAATTACACACAAATCCCCTTTGTTTATGCTTATTTCAGAGTAGTCCAATCTCTTTAAATTGTGTGTTCTGGTCCTTATTGCTGTGATATAGTTTTGATTTGTTTCAATTGTGTCCCTCAAGTCAAATTAATTATATAATTCATTTACATTTCAGTCCTTGGTCTTTTAATTTTTCAATTTGGTTTGATATCTCTTAATATTTTCGGTCCAAATGTTTTTATTTGTTCAATTTTATCCTTTGATTATATATTTTGTTTTCATTTCAACCCTTATACTTTAAATTTTAGATTTAAGTCCTTTATTGTTTTCAAATATTCTTCAATTGCCTCTATTTTTAGTTTTTATTATTTCCTCCTTTTTAGCCAATATTTTTTAAAAATAATTTGTTCTTGAAATTAGATATTTTTTTTATCATTGGAAAATTAATATTTCTTATTTTTTTGCATTGTCCTTTTTTCTATTAGTTTTTTCATTAGTTTTTTTTTTTATAAAAACTGAAGTTATTTTTTTAAACTAATAATATTAATTTATTTTTATCCTCTATTATATTTTATTTTTTGTTCTTTTTTTAGAGTTTGAGACTTTTTTATTCTTTATATAATTTTGTTTTTTTCCATTATTTAAATTGTCCTTTTTTATGGACTAATGATCCGTACCTGAAATTCTCCACCACAATCTGTATCGAAAACATTGTCCTTTTTTATATATCCCAATAGCCGTAAAAAAATATTTTTGAATAATAAAATTCTCCATTGACCATTTGCAACATTATTATAGTCATAATCTGTAATTACCTGCAGTCCTTGCTTATATATTTACCCCGATCAAGGGGGCCATGGAAACGCTGAAAGAAAGATATCAAAAACGGTTCCTTGAAACGAATAAGATGGATGCGAAGAAAATTATGGATTTTCTAAGAAGAATTCAGAAAGAAAAAGAGAGTGTCTGTTAGAGAATAATATAAATCATATTCTGGGACCTCACCTAAAAGCTTGAGCTTTTAGGTGAGATGGTTCCTTAACATGGTATCAGAACCTTGTTGACCCAGCGGTCACGAGTTCGAATCTCACCACCTCCATTCTATTTGATAAAAACCAAGCACAAGGTGATGTGAGTCTGTGCAAGTTTCAAGCCCAAAAGGTTTTCATTTGAGGAGGTGTGTTAGAGAATAATATAAATCATATTCTGGGACCTCACCTAAAAGCTTGAGCTTTTAGGTGAGATGGTTCCTTAACAGTGTCCTACTCTGTTATTCAGAGAGCTTCCACAGATATTTTGTAAGGATGATCGTGCTGGATGCTCTCTTCATCATTGAGTTTTTGAAGGATTCATGTGCTGCTCGCTTTCCTAAAAATATTGATACCAGAATGAGATTTGGCATAGGAGAAGACTTGATGCTACTTGAAAACCAACTACCTTTCTACATTCTAGACATAATATATAGCGAGTTTTATCACCATAGCCAAGATGAAAATAAAACTCCTTTACTCGATCTTGTCACCTGTCATTTTGGAAAGTACCCACTTGCACAAGGGCCAGAATCCATATGTACCGCCGATGAAGTAAAGCACTTCACTGATTTACTAATGAAATCTATGTTGAAAGGAGTCCTCGAGCGAGAGAATCGCCCTGATCCTATCAAGCTGAAATATAACGCTGCCATGCTTCGCAAAGCAGGTGTGAAGTTTCAGAAAACCAAAGACAAGTGTTTGTTCAACGTTCGTTTTGAGAAAGGGGTGTTGGAAATACCAACCTTGAAAGTTGATGATTCCTTGGAACGTGTAGTACGAAATGTCATGGCCTGGGAGCAGTGCTCCAAACCGGATGAAGCTTACATAAGCAATTACTTTAGGTTTATGGACCATCTTATTAACACTGCAGAAGACGTGGATTTGCTAATTGAAGAGGGAATTATTCACAACTGTCTAAGTGACAGTGAATCAATTTCAAATTTGATGAACAATCTTAGCCAACGCAGTGAAACAGCTTCTTATTATAGTGATATCTGTCGAGACTTGAATAAGCACTATGAGACCCCCTGGAACCGTAGTAAGGCAACCTTGAAACTTGTATATTTCAGCAATCTTTGGAGAGGTACGGGAACTGTGGCTGCAGCTTTCCTTCTAATCCTTACTTTGATACAGACTATAACTTCCCTGAAATCGGCATTCTAGGATTAAATCTTGCTTAGTTTTATTAATCCTAAGCAATAACTGATGGGATTGTTATTGTTATATTCCTTAGAAATTGCTGTTTTAATTTTAGTTCGAAGCTTGTGGAGTTCTAAGTGTATTTCCTTAGAAGTTGTTAAATTCTTGTTTTATTGTCCTGGAATTGATTTTGTTCTTGTTCCCTGCGTGATGTCCTTTCCTCTCAAAGCTCTCTTCTTGTGGTTAAATAAAGCTGCACAATCAATGCAAGATCTAGCTGAATTTTAGAGGGGTTTGTCAGAAATATTACTTATCAAATATTGCATGATTAATAATTTATTATCTAATCTATTAAAAGATGTCAGAGTCAATCACAGTAGCATGTGAGGAGAATCACTGTGAATTACAATAATTTTGTTAAGTTTTCGGTTCGAGTCGTTCGGTTTGTTGTCGTTATGATATTTAGTTATTTTGGCACAACAAGATATCACGATCCGCCTGTAGCTCAGTAGATAAAGCGTCTGTTTCTAAGCAGGAGTGCAAGGGCTCGACCCGTGCCTAGCATGCCTGATCATGCATTATCTTTTTTGCTTATAATTTTTTTTTCATTTTTTGTTTGAGTTTTTGATTTTTTTTCATTTTTCTTTCTTTAGATTGTTTTTTATTATTTTTATTTATTTATTTTGACGTCAAATTAATTTTTTTTGCTTATAATTTTATTTTTTTCATTTTTTGTTTATTTTTTTTTGTTAAAGTTATTGAATTTTTTTCTTTGATTGAATTTTTTTCTCATTATTAACGCAATAAGAATAATAGTTTTAGTTTTTTTTCTTGCTTCCTCTTTTTTTAATGTTTTTTGATTTTTTTGTCGGAATAATTTAATAATTTTTATTGTTTTAGCAGTAATAGTAATGATATTTTTAGATGTTAAGGTTTTGATGTTCCTGTTGTTATAATATGGTGTATTGATGTGTTTCATTATATCAAACCTTGCATGTATAGATATTATATTTTATTTGATTTTTTCAATTTTTTTCATTTAATTGAAATTGATAATATGTTTGGTTTTGTTTTTGGGCCTTATACTTTTGATTTTTGATTTTAATTCCTTTAATTTTTTATAGTTCTTAAATAGTTTGTATTTTTGTCTATGTTTATATATATGTGCCTTTAGTTTTGGTTGTTAATTTTTATTATTTTCTCTTTTGTTGATATAATATTTTTTTTCAAAAATTTTGTTCTTAAATTTTAGTTGTGTTTATGATCATTTGAAAATTGATATTTCTTATTTGTTTTCCTTTGGTTTTTCTTTTTGGTTTTTTTTTTTATTATTTTCACGTCAAATATTTTTTTTAGCTAATAATTTTTATTTTTATTTTGTTTGCTCTTTTGTTAAAGTTTTTGGGCTTTTTTATTCTTTGATTTAATTTAGTTTTTTTCATTATTAACGCAATAATAATAATAATTGTAGTTTTTTTTCTTGCTTCCTCTTTTATTAATGTTTTTGAGTTTTTTTCTCTTTGGAATAATTTAATGACTTTTATTGTTTTAGCAATAATAGTAATGATATTTTTAGATGTTAAGCCTTTGATGTTGCTGTTGTTATAATAGGATGTGTTGATGTGTTTTATTATATGAAACCTTGCATATTTAGATGCTATATTTTATTTTTGAACTAGCAAAATCTATTAATTGTTTCAATCCCAACAATTATAAAAAATATTTGTTCAGCCCGCAACGTAGTGCGGGCAATTAATTAGTTATAACTAAGAGAAGTCTTTCGCTACCTAAACAATTCAACTCGATCCCTTATTTTTAAAAAATAATTATATTAATTTTAATGTAATACTATCAATTAGTTAGTCAATGTGTCTCAGCTAATTATATTAATTGTAATTATAGGTCCTTTTCACAACAATAGTACTGATGAAAGACTGAAGGCCATGGAAACGCTGAAAATAAGATATCAAGGAGCCCTCAAGCGAGAGAATCGTCGTGATCCTATCAAGCTGAAATATAACGTTGCAAGGCAGGTGTGGAGTTTAAGAAGTTGTTTGGGATTGTGGTGCAAGTTGCAAAAAGCATCCTCATCTAGTGTTTGGTTAACTATCAAATCAGTTAAACAACTAATCTAGTGTTTGGTTAACTATCAAATCAGTTAAACAATGTATGGGACCCACCAATAAAACCTTGCGTTTCATGAAAAGCAGGTATTCATCGACAGAAACTAAGAAATTACCATTGAAATTTTAATTCCAAATCAAACCAGTCCATTGAAACCAGCGCATCTAGTGTCTGCATTTTTCTTGTTTTCTAATGAAAGAAGAGCTGCTCTACTTGCAGAGAACAAGAATGTACTGGAGGTGGCAAAGATTGCTAGTGAAGAATGGAAGAACATAACAGAAAAACAAAAGGGGCCTTACGAAAAGGTTTATACTGCACACAACATCATCTTTTTAGTTGGGAGTTAAATCATTTTGCTAGGTATGGTTTCTTAGATGCCTTTGGAAATTACAGATTGCAAAGAAGAACAGGGAAAAGTTCACGCAAGAAATGGAGGCTTACAAGCAGAACAAGGATGAAGAAGCTATGAATCTCAAGAAAGAAGAGGAAGAACTGATGAAATTTCAGAAAGAGAAGGAGAGAGAAGGATCCACGAGGATGGAATGATTGAATCTTCTAGTTTTGTTGTGTCCATCATCTTGATCCGAGAGTGGGTGTCGAGGGTTTTAGATTTGGGATTTCTATTTTCTCGAAGAATTAGGGATAATTTGAGGGGTGGGGGCAGTGGGGTTGATGTCTCTCTGGGATATTATTAGCATCTGCTTGCAAATTACTACTTCGGTTCACACATATTATTAGCCTGAAGGTTGTAATTTAGTAATAATTTAAGTAAATTAATATTTTTTTATATATAAAACATGCCAGTTTATTCATATAAAATATAAATTAAGATTATTGTTGCATCGATACTTTGCATAATTATATTAGAAAGAGATCACGAGATAATGTTATTTTTGTTAAATATGATCATAATCCCAAATATATCCCAGAAGATTTTTTATCGGATAATTGTAGGATCATTACCTCTTGGGGATACCATGGTTCACCTTGGCTAATGTTGCTTTCCAAGAATTCAGGTTAATAAAAAGTAAAGAGATTTTAGTTGAATCAAATATTCCAATACAATTTCAAGCTTTCATATATAGTTATGAATTTATGGTGATTATTTTTTAAATTATTATATCAAGTCAATGTAGAGAGTATACTCTCAAAATTGTTTTTTAAAAATGTTTGATTTTAATTAATATATAAACTAGTATGAAAAAAAGGAGTGTATGCATCATTCCATAACAGGGTGCTTAAGAGTGTGTTTACAAGTGTTTTATCGTTGTTTGATAAGTTAGCAATGCCGATGAAATTGTTAATAAAAAAATATATTTTATCGTTGTTTCTATTGAAAATTATAAACAAAAATTTTCCAACACAATCTTTATCGATAATAACAATGAAACATTTTCCGTCAATATTTTCGGTGTTTTTTTCCTCCTGTTTTATAGTTATGAATCCTTACATCCCAGCAACTATACAAAGAGATGGATCTAAATTTCTTGTTTTCCAAATTGTTGAGATTAGTAGAAGAGTGAAGAAATTGTGCAGAGAAGAAGAGAGACAAGGAGTTCAGAGAGAGAAGGAAATTTTGAATTTATTTTGTTGCAATATTTCTGCACACCCATATCGTGTGTTTAACATCTTTATATACACATTTCAAATATCATATACTACCATCATGTATATTCTAGAATACACTTTCATTATTCTAGAATATACATTCATTTACACTCTAACACAAACCAAATGCAAATATAGTTAGTTTCATCATAATCAAATATCCAATGGAAGATCATTAAGTGTCTATTTGAGAGTGTGGTTGAGATTGCTTTTGAAAATGTTTTTCGTTCAGAAATGCATTAAAATAATGTTTTTATTATTTTAAAAAAATTATTTTTGACATCAACACATAAAAATAATATAAAAATACCAAAAAAATTAATTTTAAATAATTTTAAAATTTTTCAGAAATATTTTTAAAACATATTACCAAACATCTCCTAATTATGTGACGGTACAAGATCATGGATACAAGTAGCAACGCTAGAGATACTTAGAGTTTGACTTTTTTGACTTATTGATCTGTAAGCTCATGAAATATTACTTATTAATGACCTTGTTCCATAAATATTGCATGATTAAAAAATTATAATGACAAAGAGAAGTCTTGTCTTTACCTAAACAATTCAACTCGATCCCTTATTTTTATAAATAATTATATTAATTTTAATGTAATACTATATCAGTTAGTTAGTCCATGTGTCTCAGCTAATTATATTAACTTTAATTATATATTGTCACACTATCAATCGGAAAACCTACTGCAATAATTTAAAGAAAAAAAATGTTTTTTTATATATACTAAACTTCTCCATTGACTAGTAAATAAATATCGTCGTCGGAAACCATATAGTAGCAGGGGGGCACCAAGCAGTTGAAATGGAGACAACGTTCACATGTATACTAAGTTCACATGGATAATAGTGTGATTGACGAAGATTTCATGATCTTCGGGTTCTATTATAGATAGAGAAAAGGTAGATTCAAATCTAAATGGGCAGTAACTCACAGGTGGTGATTTCCTTTTTTTTAGGGTTCTTTGTTCTTCCATGTCTTTTCAATGTCTCTTCTGGTTAATTCATGTTCGCACAATTTCATTTTACTTCAGGCAGGTAAATCTTAGAGAGCAACGACTATTTTAAATTGCGTTTAATTATTCTCTTACATAAAAGAGATGAGTATACTACAGGTAGATACTCGTGTGTTTTGACGTGTTTTATGTTTTAAAATCTTAAAAATTTATTGTAATATTATATTTGTATTCTTTTTTTTCTTTTAACAAAACATGTTTTTATTTTATATATATATATATATATATATATATATATATATATATATATATATCAGTTAGTTATATTAATATTGTTTTTTAGATAAGTTGATTTTTATTCTACATATGAGAGGGGTCATTTGTTTTTACATTCTGTATAATTTTCACTTATCATTATTGTAATTTTTTATATAGAAAACAAAATATTGTTGAATCTGACGATGGATAAAGTGATTGGGCTACAGAGCAGAAGAGATGGATAAAGAGAGAAAATATATGTTTAAGCAAGAAATCAAGTGGTTTTTGAGCTGATTTTACACTGTCTTTCTCTTTAATTGAAATCATTAGAAAACAACTTCTCGTATACAGGATTAGAAAGGGTATATATTAAGTAATCATCTTATCTAAAAAATTAAACTGTTAAGTGAGGTTTTAGAATATAATTTATATTATTCTCTAATATATTTTTTTAAGTTAAAGCCATTTGAGCTTGAAACTCGTACTATTTTATGTTTGATTTTTATCAAATAAAATTTAAACTAAAAATTTAAACTATTAAATAAGATTTATTTATATTTTTTCTCTACTAATGTGAAAGGATGCTGTCGAGGCATGATTTCATCCCGTCTCTTTCTTTCCTTTGCCTCTGTTATCGGTTTGTTTTTTCTTAGTTGCTCTGTTTGTTTTTTATTTTATGTTTTTTCAAGTAAACCTGCTTCTTTTTAGCTCCTCTACTCTGTGTGTATGTTAGATAGTATGATTAATATTGTTTTTGAAAGTGGTTTTTTTTTATTTATAAATGTATCAAAATATTAATTTTTAATTTTATTTTTTTTTCTCTCTCTTGTTTTTTTCTTGCACATGATGCTGGGTATCTCCAACGTGCATCATTGATTTATTTTTTATTATATTGATTTAAAATATGCTGTATCGCATTACCCGAATTTTACACTTGCCAATCTCTAACACTCCCAATCATGTAATTTATGGATCCAGGATGGAAAATGATAAATTTACAGCAACTGCTTCAAACATGAAAAATGATGTTGAAATATTACGACATCCAAGATGGTCAAATTTTGGTTTATGACACAAGCTATTTTAATGTAACTGGAAAAATTAGAACATGAATGGGTGAGCTTGTTTACTTGGTGGGGTGAAACTTAACAAGAGATGAAACCAAGGGAGGGAGGTTGTGTCGGCACCGACATATTGTGTGGCTGAATTTTAGAGGGGTTTGTTAGAAATATTACGTATTAATGACCTTGTTCCATAAATATTGCATGATTAAAAATTTATAATGACAAAGAGAAGTCTTTTCTTTACCAGAACAATTCAACTCGACCCCTTATTTTTATAAATAATTAAATTAATTTTAATGTAATGATATATCACTTAGTTAGTCAATGTGTCTCCGCTAAATATATTAATTTTTTTTTAATTATATATTGTCACACTATCAATCGGAAAGCCTATTATAAACTCAAACTATAAATATTTATAATATCTATAAAAAAATTAGTTTAATTTAAAATATTTAAGCCGTTCAAAACATAAAATAATTAAATAAATCAAGTATATAATTGATGAAATATAGAGAATAATAAATAGTGAATCCAAACGCTACGTCACCCTATCGAGTAATACCATGCATGTAATTATATGGGTTGAAGACGGTGTTCGTAGTAATTATCATGGCCAAGCTTAACCATGATGTCTGAGGCCTGCACACGTGAATCACATTTCTATTTTCCATTTCATTTGTTTGTTAGTCTAAAAATACAGTCCTCACATGCGTAACAGGCATTGACAAGGGACAACTCTCTTCCCGCTCTCTCTTTATTTTTATATTTTTTTTAAACTTTCTTAAACCATTTTTATTTAAAAATTCATGGGAAATGTGATTAAAATTAATTTTTAAAATTTTTTTTATTTAAAAATTATTTAAATATTTTTTTTTATTTTTTAAAAATTATTTTTAACATCAGTACATCAAAATAATCTAAAAAAATAAAAATAAATTAAAAAAAAATAAAAATAAAAAATTATATAATTTTCAACACTAGAGATACTTAGAGTTAAATTTTCTTTTACTTATTAATATGTTTTGTATAGACAGGGAACGTCCTAAAATATAAATATGCATTTGTTAGAGAATAATATAAATCATATTTCGGGGCCTCACCTACAAGCTTGAGCTTTTAGGTGAGATGGTTCCTTAACATGGTATCAGAGCCTTGTTGACCCAGCGGTCACGAGTTCGAATCTCACCACCCCCATTCTATTTGATAAAAATCAAGCACAAGGTGATGTGGGCCTGTGCAAGTTTCAAGCCCAAAGGGCTTTCACTTGAGGGGGTGTGTTAGAGAATAATATAAATCATATTCCGGGGCCTCACCTACAAGCTTGAGCTTTTAGGTGAGATGGTTCCTTAACAGCATTTACTAAAACGATGTATGATATTTTTATATAAATAACGTGTCAAAACAATAATCTTTATATTAGCATATGAAAATTATTAGTTATTTTGGTGTCGTTTCACTCTGAGGAGTGATGAATACTGGAGTCGTTAACTGGTGTGAACAAGGTTGTCAAAATCGCGATTTTGACACGAATCGGAAGGGCTTCGAAAAATCGGATCGTAAGATCGGATCGTGAAATCGTAAGATCGTACCCAAATTTGTCCGTACAAAAATCGTAAAATCACAGCTAAAATCTTGTGAGAAGAAAAATCGTAAAATCGTATGTAAAATATTTCTGAATACAAAATAGCATAATTATGGACATAAAACTTAATTAGTTTAGGTTCATACATGATTTAAAATAACTTCAAAACACATTACAAAACAATTATGTCCCTAAAATTTCATAAGTTAAAAACTATAATCTATAATTTTCTTTAAAATTTATTTTGATTATAGTTATAAAAACCACCACAATATTAATCGCACCCTTACTTTGCTTGTTTGTTTTTATCATTTTATGTTTTCGGTTCTGTATTTTGCAGATAATAATAATAATAATAATAATAATAATAATAATTTACTCACATCACATGATAATAATTTTCGGTGGTGCTCTTCTCTCTCATTTACTCTCTCTCTCTCTCTCTCTTCTTCTTCTCCAGGAGCACTTGTTCGACATTAGGACATGAAAATGATTTAAAAACATCAATTTTTTTAATTTAAGGTAAAAAAAATTATTTTTTTCTAAAATTTTAAGTATAAATTTTAAAATTAATAGTATTAAATTTTAAAAATGATTCCATAATATATATATATAATATATATAGAGAGAGAGAGAGGGAATATATATATATATATATATATATTCTCTCTCTGTATATATTATAATATTACATTATCTCTGTAAAGAGATAATATATATATATATATATATATATATATATATATATAGTAGGGGGGGGGGGGGGGGGGGGGAATGGCGCCTGGCGCCAGAGAAAAAATTGAAATTTCAAAATTTTTAGTAGAATCGTAAAATCGGTCCGATTCGGTCCGATTTTGCGATTTTGACCGATTTTAACCGAGTTTGATCCGAAATGATTTTTTTTCCCGAATTGACACAATTTGATAAGTTGACTCATAAAATCATACGATTTTATGAGTCAACTCGTGATTTTAACAACCATGGGCGTGAAACTTACGAGCACAGTTCACCATATTATTGCTTCCTCGCTTTTTCATGGAAAACACAAACCGGTACCCGCTGCAATGTCCTGCCAACCATAGTATGATTGCACTAGCTGACATTGCTTCGGGTATCGTACTGTAGACAAGCCCCTATCACAAACCACGCGTAAAATCTACAAACTTTCAAGTGTATTTCGATAATCATCAGGCAAGTATTTTGCAAAATATTACCAAACTCCAAATGTTCAAATCCCATCAACAATTTGACAAGTTAATGAAATTGCTTATATATATAAAAAAAATCTCATTGTTTCTTTTGAAAATCATGAACGGAAATTCTCCACCACAATCTTTATCGAAAACATTGTCCTTTTTTATATATCCCAATAGCCGTAAGAAAATATTTTTGAATAATAAGATTCTGATCCATTGACCAATAGCAACATTATTTATTATAGTCATAATAATCTGCAACTACCTGCTGTCCTTGCTCATTATTTTGCCCCAATCAAGGTGGTTGACAGGAGCAGCAAGATCTATATAATTCAGAGAAAGAGAGGGAGAGGCTGCATTAGGGAAGAGGCCGTCTGCTGCTCGGCACCAAATATAGCTGTCTGATCATCGATCTCTCCAGGTCAGCAAAAGATTATATATTTATATATATAGTCGTCTGTTCAAAGTTTGTTCATGCTCAGGTTTTCTTGGCTTATAGTTTGGGTTTCCAATTAATTACTAGATGAAACTGCATATAATAATTATCTCCTAACTTCTTATACAAATCTGTAAATAATCATCTTCCCTCACTTCATTTCAATTTATACACGCACATTTGCAAGAAATTGTTTTTAAGTTGATTTTTATTCTATATATGAGAGGGGTCATTTGTTTTTACATTTTGTATAATTTTCACTTATCATTATTATAATTTTTTATATAGAAAACAAAATATTGTTGAATCAAGTTTGACTTTCTATAACTATCAGAGGTGAAAAGAGATTGGGCTAGAGCAGAAGAGATGGATAAGGAGAGAAAATATATGTTTAAGCAAGAAATCAAGTGATTTTTCAAAATGAAATGTCGGGAATCGGTTTTTGAGCTGATTTTACACCGTCGTTCTCTTTAATGCTAGTTTTTCGCACGAGCTTTATTTTATGATTTATCACCTTGACTATTATAAAACAAAAGTCTTGCAGCCTAATCGGGATGCGTGCCCACTTTGTTTGTCGTTGTTAATTTTCTCTCTCTTGTTTTTTTCTTGCACATGATGTGGGGTATCTCCAACGTACATCATTGATTTATTTTTTAATTTAAAATATATTGTATCGCATTACCCGAATTTTACACTTGCCAATCTCTAACACTCCCGTTCATGTAATTTATGGATCCAGGATGGAAAATGATAAATTTACAGCAACTGCTTCAAACATGAAAAATGATGTTGAAAATGCAAGTGCATCGAATATTGATCTTGAAAGGATTCAAAAATTTTGGCTAGAGCTGGAAGGATTAAAGGATTCGCCCCTTCTTAAGGACCAGGCTGATGAATTCTGTATCTACAGGCTTCCCTCCTCACTTCGAGACAGTAATCCGGAAGCCTACAATCCACAAGTGATTTCAATAGGTCCTTTTCACCACACTAGAAGAAGATTGATGTCCATGGAAACGCTGAAAAGAAGATATCAAGGAGAGTTCCTTAAAAGGACTGAGATGGATCAGAATAAATTTATGGATTTTGTACGAAGAATTCAGAAAGAAGAAATGAGTATCCGACGCTGCTATTCAGAGACCTTCGGCATCCAAACAGAAAGTTTTGTAAAGATGATCGTGCTGGATGCTGTCTTCATCATTGAGTTTTTGATGGAATCATGTGCTGGCTTTCCAAAAAATATTGACCCCATAATGAGATTTTGCATAGAAGAAGACTTGATGCTAATTGAAAACCAACTACCTTTCTCCATTCTAGACTTAATATATAGCGAGTTTTATCACCCTGTCCATAAAACTCCTTTACTCGATCTTGCCACCCGTCATTTTGGAAAGTATCCACTTGCACAAGGGCCAGCATCCATATGTACCACCGACAAAGTACAGCACTTCACTGATTTACTAATGAAATCTATGTTGAAAGGAGCCCTCAAGCGAGAGAGTCTCTCTGGTCCTACCAAGCTGAAATATAACGCTGCCATGCTTCGCAAAGCAGGTGTGAAGTTTCAGAAAACAGAAGACAAGTGTTTGCTCAACGTTTGTTTTGAGAAAGGGGTGCTGAAAATACCACGCTTGGAAGTTCGTGATTCCTTGGAACGTTTAGTACGAAATGTCATGGCCTGGGAGCAGTGCTCCAAACCGGGTAAAGCTTACATATGCAGTTACTTTAAGTTTATGGACCATCTTATTAACACTGCAGAAGACGTGGATTCGCTAATTGTAGAGGGAATTATTCTCAACTGCCTAGGTGACAGTAAATCAGTTTCACGGTTGATGAACAATCTTAGCCAACGCAGTGAAACAGCTTCTTATTACAGTGATATCTGTCGAGACTTGAATGACTACTATGAGAACCCCTGGAACCGTAGTAAGGCAACCTTGAAACTTGTATATTTCAGCAATCTTTGGAGAGGTACGGGAACTGTGGCTGCAGCTTTCCTTCTAATCTTTACTCTGTTACAGACTATAACCTCCCTGAAATCGGCATTCTAGGATTAAATCCTGCTTAGTTTTATTCTAGCAATAAATGATGGGATTGCTATTGTTGTATTCCTTAGAAATTGCTGTTTTTATTTTAGTTCGAAGCTTGTGGAGTTCTAAATGTATTTCCTTAGAAGTTGTTAAATTCTTGTTGTATTGTCCTGGAATTGATTTTGTACTTGTTCCCTGTGTGAAGTCCTTAATTTCCTCTCAAAGATCTCTTCTTCTGCGCTCCTCTTCTGATTAAATAAAGCTGAAGAATTAATGCATGATCTCAGCTTTCCCTGTGATGTCATCGTACGTCGTCAAGGGCACAAGAATAGATGGATTTTTCATGAACTCCAATTTTTATATTCCAACATGCAGTATTGCAAAGGAGGGGGGACGAGAATTATCTAAATCTCTCGTTTCCAAGATCAAATGCACGTAGTACGACGGTTTCCAAGATCAAAGGAGCCTTGGACCTCTATAATTTAAAGTTTCCAAAAACTCCAATGTCACCCTAAGAAATTATAAAACCCCAATCCCATTTGAGAGCCGAATATCTTTTGAATTTGGTTTTTGAGATTTTATGAACTTCAAAAATAATGATATTAACTTTAATGTAATACTATATCAACGAGTTAGTCAATGTGTCTCAGCTAATTAAGTGGAGAACGCGCTTACATGGTAAAAAATTGTAAAAATAAGATTCTCCATTGAACATTTACAGCATTAATTATTATAGTCATAATCTGTAATTACCTGCAGTCCTTGCTTATATACCTGCCCCAATCAAGGGGATTGACAGGAGCAGCAAGACGAGTCATTCAGAGAAAGAGGGGGAGAAGCTGCATTAGGGAAGAGGCTGCCTGCTGCTCGGCACCAAATATACAGATATTGTCGTCTGCTCATCCATCTCTCCAAGGTCAGCAAAAGATATATATATAGAGTCATCTGTTCAAAGTTTGTTCATGCTCAGGCTTTCTTGGCTTATAGTTTGGGTTTCCAATTAATTACTGGATGAAACTGCATATAATAGTAATCTCTTAACTTCTTATACATGCTACAGATCTGTAAATAATCATCTTCCCTCACTTCATTTCAATTTATACACACACATTTGCAAGATATTGTTTTTAAGTTGATTGGCTTAATTGTTGATGGATTTTGATTTTATATGTACTATAAGTTTAAGTAGAATTAGCTATATGTTTTCACAAATCTATCAATTCCATATTATTAATTTAACAAGAAATTCTGACAAATTTATAAAACCTCGATGATGAAATCCCACTTACATGATGCCCAAGGATGGGAAAGACTTAGTCTCCCATAACTTACCTAAAACTGTCTCACCAATGCAATTGCATAATCTACCTTATAATATTAATTCAGCAACGAAGATAAACACGATCTTCTCAGGATAACAGTCCCATAACCTTCCAATGATGAGATGGATTTAGTCTCCTTAGTATGATTATATATTTAATTCTCTAGGGATGAGATAGGCATTTCCTCCATAATAAGGATAGATATGATCTTCTTTGGTAAACAATCGTATAACCTTTCAATGATCTATATAATTCAGAGAAAGAGGGGGAGAAGCTGCATTAGGGAAGAGGCCGCCTGCTGCTCGGCACCAAATATACAGATATAGTCGTCTGATCATCGATCTCTCCAGGTCAGCAAAAGATATATATATATATATATATAGTCGTCTGTTCCAAGTTTGTTCATGCTCAGGCTTTCTTGGCTTATAGTTTGGGTTTCCAATTAATTAGTAGATGAAACTGCATATAATAGTAATCTCTTAACTTCTTATACATGCTACAGATCTGTCAATAATCATCTTCCCTCACTTCATTTCAATATATGCATACACACACATTTGCAAGAAATTGTTTTTGAGTTTATTTTTATTCTACATATGAGAGGGGTCATTTGTTTTTACATTTTGTATAATTTTCACTTATCATTATTATAATTTTTTATATAGAAAACAAAATATTGTTGAGTCAAGTTTGACTTTCTATAAATATCAGAGGTGGAAAAAAGATTGGGCTAGAGCAGAAGAGATGGATAAAGAGAGAAAATATATGTTTAAGCAAGAAATCAAGTGGTTTTTCAAAATGAAATGTCGGGAATCGGTTTTTGAGCTGATTTTACACCGTCTTTCTCTTTAATTGAAATCAGTAGAAAACAACTTCTCGTTGACTATTATAAAATAAAAGTCTTGCAGCCTAATCGAGATGCGTGCCCACTTTGTTTGTCGTTGTTAATTTGCTCTCTTATTTTTTTCTTGCACATGATATGATGTTGGGTGTCTCCAACGTCCATCATTGATTTATTTTTTAATTATATTAATTTAAAACATATTGTATCGCATTACCCGAATTTTAAACTTGCCACTGTCTAACACTCCCAATCATGTAATTTATGGATCCAGGATGGAAAATGATAATTTTACAGCAACTGCTTCAAGCATGAAAAATGATGTTGAAATTGCAAGTGCATCGAATATTGATGAGGATACTAAAAAGGCAAATATGGAAATGTTTTGGGACCTTACTGGAGAAACAATGGGAATTCGATATTTTGGGCTATACCTGGAAGGATTAAAGGAGTCGCCTCCTCTTAAGGACCGGGCTGCTGAATGCTGTATCTACAGGGTTCCCAACTCACTTCTAGTCAGTAAGCCGGAAACCTACACTCCACAACTGATTTCAATAGGTCCTTTTCACCGCTATAGTGCAGGACTGGAGGCCATGGAAACGCTGAGAGAAAGATATGATGGAGAGTTCATTAAAAGGAATGGGATGGATACGAAGAAAATTCTGGATTTTCTAAGAAGAATTCAGAAAGAAGAAGAGGGTGTCCGACGCTGCTATTCAGAGAGCTTCAGCATCGATAAAGAACTTTTTGTAGAGATGATCGTGGTGGATGCTGTCTTCGTCATTGAGTTTTTGAAGGAATCATGTGCTGCTGGCTTTCCTAAAAATATTGATACCAGAATGAGATTTTGCATAGAAGAAGACTTGATGCTACTTGAAAACCAACTACCTTTCTACATGCTAGACTTGATATATAGAGACTTTTATCACCATAGCCAGGATGAAAATGAAACTCCTTTACTAGATCTTGCCACCCGTCATTTTGGAAAGTACCCACTTGCACAAGGGCCAGAATCCATATGTACCGCCGATGAAGTAAAGCACTTCACTGATTTACTAATGAAATCTATGTTGAAAGGAGCCCTCAAGCGAGAGAATCGCCCTGATCCTATCAAGCTGAAATATAACGCTGCCATGCTTCGCAAAGCAGGTGTGAAGTTTCAGAAAACCGAAGACAAGTGTTTGTTCAACGTACAGTTTGATGAGAAAGGGGTGTTGAAAATACCAATCTTGACAGTTGATGATTCCTTGGAACGTGTAGTACGAAATGTCATGGCCTGGGAGCAGTGCTCCAAACCGGATGAAGCTTACATAAGCAATTACTTTAGGTTTATGGACCATCTTATTAACACTGCAGAAGACGTGGATTTGCTAATTGAAGAGGGAATTATTCACAACTGTCTAAGTGACAGTGAATCTGTAAAGTGAGGATGAATTCTCACAGTCTTCTTTTATTCAAATAGAAGTTCAGAATATATACAAGAAGAAGTGCAGTATTCACGTGCAACTTCCATACATGATTTCCTAAACATATGGCTAATTTACAACAAATTGCCTATTTACAGCTGAAGATATTGACAGAGTAAATTCCTATTCTGATTTGCCGAGATCTTCGCCCAATATTCTGATTTGCCGAGATCTTCGCCAATACCCCTCCTCAAGTTGGAGCATATGGATTTCGAATGCCCAACTTGCGAAGAAGGAATTCAAACTGCTTCTTGCCTAATGCCTTGGTGAATATATCTGCCAGTTGAACGTGAGTGGACACATACTGAGTTTTGATGTTGCCGTTAAGGATTGCATTGCGAATAAAATGACAATCAATCTCTATATGTTTCGTACGCTCATGGAAGACCGGATTAGCAGCAATGTGGAGAGCTGCTTGATTGTCACAATAGATGTTCATGGAATGAGGATGAGTAACACCAAGGGACAGAAGTAAGGCTTTTATCCAGATGAGTTCACAGGTGGTGGAAGCCATGGATTGATACTCAGCTTCGGCTGAAGAACGAGAAACGGTGTGTTGTTTCTTCGTTTTCCAAGAGACAGGTGAATTACCAAGAAGAATGAACCACCCTGTGATCGATCGTCTGGTCAAAGGGCAGCTTGCCCAGTCCGAGTCACACCAAGCATAGAGTTGCAGATCACAATCAGCACTGAGCAAAAGTCCTTGTCCTGGGTTGCCTTTGAGATACCTGACGACGCGAAGAGCTGCATCCCGGTGTTCTTGCCGTGGATGTTGCATGAATTGTGCAAGTGTATGCACACAATAGGAGAGTTCTGGTCTAGTAACAGACAAGTAGATTAGTCTGCCCACTAAACGGCGATAGTGTTCTGGGTCTGGAAGCAGAGGTCCTTCAGCCAACGATAGACGATGGTTTTGATCTAGAGGAAGACTGGCAGGCTTGGCTCCTAACATGCCAACTTCAGAAATGATATCCAATGCATATTTTCTTTGACAAAGAAACAAACCAGTAGAATTTCGTGCAACCTCAATGCCTAAAAAATACTTCAAGGAACCGAGGTCCTTCATGTGAAAACATTTGTTCAAGTATTGCTTGAAGGTGAGAATGGCAGCACTGTTATTCCCAGACACAATTAAGTCATCCACATAGACCAATATATGAAGTCGTATAATACCCTTATGTAGAATAAATAAGGAATGATCAGATTGAGATTGCACAAACCCATATTGTTTCAAAGCTCCTGCCAATTTAGCGAACCAACATCTCGGGGCTTGTTTTAACCCGTAGAGGGATTTCTGCAGGCGACAGACTTGTTGTAAATTGGAAGATCGAAACCCAGGAGGCATCTTCATATATACCTCTTCTGCAAGATCACCATGCAAGAAAGCATTGTGAACATCCATTTGGTGAAGTTCCCAGTTGTTGGCAGCAGCAACGGCAAGGAAGATACGGACAGTAACCATTTTGGCGACGGGAGCAAACGTTTCATTATAATCAATCCCTTCAACTTGATTGTTCCCCAGAATCACAAGTCTTGCTTTGAATCTCTCGATGGACCCATCTGAATGATACTTGATTCGATAGACCCATTTGCACCCTATGGCTTTCTTACCAGGGGGAAGAGAAACCGTAGTCCAGGTCCCATTATGTTCCAAAGCTTCAATTTCATGCTTCATGGCTTTTCTCCACCGTTCATCTTTTACAGCCTCAGCATAAGATTGAGGTTCTGACCCTGCTGTTATAGCTGCCAAGAAGTGTTTGTATTGTGCAGAGAAATTATCACAATTGATATGATGAGCTATGGGATAAGGAGTACCTGAGGACTGTGTTGATGATGATGAACTCGTCGAGGGGCTTAACTTGCATATGGTGTTTGTTACAAAATCACGTAGACGAGTGGAAGGCTTCTTGGCACGTTGTCCCTTACCCAGATTTTCTTCATTAACAATGCCCAGATTTTCTTCATCAACAACAGCACTGGAATTCCCAGTTTCAAGTATGGGCTCATGAACACTGTCATGACTTGAACCTTCTGCATGAGTGTTATTATCAATCACTGCTGTTCTCGAGGGAGCTATAGTAGATACGTTATTTTCCATGTGGGCTTCATCTTCCCCATGAATTTCTTGCCTCACAGTAGGAGTAATGCGTGGACATTTATCATCCTCTATAATTTCCCAATCTGTGGCAGCCCCCGGGACAGTTTTATCATGCACAGACAATGAGTGTGATTGGCTATCAATAGGATAAGGAAAATTTTCCTCATTAAATACGACATCTCTTGAAATTAGAAATGTTCCTGTTTCAAGATCGTAAGCTCTCCATCCCTTCTTGCCGTAAGGATAACCAATGAAGACACATTTTCGGCTTCGACTAGCAAATTTATCTCCTTTATGTTCCTGATTATGAACATAGCATAAACATCCGAACACACGCAGATGTGCAATTTGAGGTGCTTTACCATATAAAATTTCATATGGAGTTTTTCCTTGCAAAATCAGTGATGGAGTCCGATTGATCAAATAACCAGCAGTTAAAATGCATTCCCCCCAAAATTCTATGGGAAGATTTGCTTGAAATCGTAAAGCACGTGCCACATTAAGTATATGTCTATGCTTTCATTCCACACGTCCATTTTGTTGCGGAGTGTGTATACAAGAAGTTTCATGCAAAATACCATGCGTACAAAAAAAATTCCCAAGACAAGTAAATTCAGTACCATTGTCACTGCGTACCGTTTTCACTTGTTTGTTAAATTGTCGTTCCACCAAAGCAATAAAATTGCATAATGTCACTGAGACTTCTTTTTTGTCAAGCAGCAAGTGTATCCACGTTGATCGTGAATAATCGTCCACTATAGTTAAAAAATACCTCGCACCACAAAATGTTGTGGTTCGATAGGGCCCCCATAAATCACAATGAATTAGCTGAAAACTTTCAGAAGTTTTATTATCACTCGTAGGAAATTTATCCCTTGTTTGTTTTGCTTTAAAACAAATATCACAAGCTTGATCATGTAAACTACTGATTTTATTGTCACCAATATTTGGAACTAGTTCTAGAACCTTAAAAGATGGATGTCCCAACCGTTTGTGCCACAACTTGAAGATTGTCTCCTTCCCAGCTTGTATTGTTGCCACACTGATACCGGTTGTCCTCCCTTGCAAGTAGTAAAGCCCCTCTCGTCGTTCACCCACACCAATCACCGTCCTCGTACTGCGGTCCTGTATAGCACAAAATTTCCTTGTAAAATAAACAATGCAGTCAATTTCATCAATTAATTGAGATATAGAAACAAGATTGCACTGCAAACTTGGCACATATAAAACATTTGCCAATTTCAATTCGTCATTCAGCTCCACTTTTCCTTCCTTTGTAGCAGCTGTTTGTTCCCCATTTGGAAGCCCAACAGGACATTCCAATATGTCTTGGACATTAGATAAGCAGTCCAGTTTTCCTGTCATGTGATGGGAAGCACCCGTGTCTATAATCCATTGTATAAAAGCACGAGCTTTCTTACCAGTAAGTTTCTCAGTTGCCCCTATTTTTGTAGTGTTTAAGATGTTCATCAATGTCTGCCATTGTTCACCACTCAGTCCACTAGCATCACCTTTTTCTTTAAAGATTTGCGTTGCATTGGCTCTGGCCAATCCTCCACGCCCTCTGCCAAACATGTCCCTAGGTCCTCCTCGTCCATTTCCTCTCCCAGTTCCACGAGCACAATCTCCCCACCAATCTGGATAGCCAATCAACTGAAAGCAGCTATCGGTTTCATGTCCTGTGCGATTACAATGGCTGCACACTGTATGTTTTTCTTTCCCCTCTGCCCTGTTTCGTGATTTGAAATCAGTTTGCATTGCGAAGCTCATCACCTCGCCACGCTCTTCCTTTCCTCTGGACATGATTCTGACTCGTTCCTCTTGAATCAGCGTTGAGTAGAGTCTGTTTAAATTTGGCAATGGGTCCTGGGCTAATAAGTTTGATCTTACAATTCCATAGATAGTTTCATCGAGTCCCATCAGAAATTGATGAGCTTTCTCTTCCTCACGCTTCTTCTCCAAGACTGCTCCAAGATTGCAAATACATAATCCACATTTGCACATCGGCATTTGTTCAAAGTTTGCCAATTCCTCCCATAATTTCTTAAGTTTTCCAAAGAAGGAAACAATTGTTGATCCTCTTTGTTTGCATTCAGCTAATTCAGCCCTTAGTTGCTGTATGCTTGGTCCATTCACCATGGAAAATCTTTCTCTTATGTCTTCCCACAGATCTCGTGCCACCTCCATATGTGACATAGTGGATCTTAATCCTGATTCAATAGTGTTCATTATCCAAGATACCAACAAAGAATTGTTGGTCCACCAATCTTCAAGATCTGGTGATCCTTCATCTGGACGTTTAATTGATCCGTCCACAAAGCCAAACTTTTTCCGTGCTCTCAATGCAGTTCTGAGAGCACAAGCCCATTCATCATAATTTTCTCCCTTTAGCTGAACATGTGTCAGCAAGCTTCCTGGATTGTCGTTGGAAGTGATGTCATAAGGAGAAATAGTTTTCCTCATGATGATCGTTTCAGCCTCTTTGGTTGTGCCTTCTTCAGTGGCTCTTCTCGAATTCGTTGTTTCACCATCTTTGTCATTGCCTTCTTCACTGGCCATTACAGTAGATGAAAAACGTGTTTATTTCTGGGTAAGGTATTGCTCTGATACCATGTAAAGTGAGGATGAATTCTCACAGTCTTCTTTTATTCAAATAGAAGTTCAGAATATATACAAGAAGAAGTGCAGTATTCACGTGCAACTTCCATACATGATTTCCTAAACATATGGCTAATTTATAACAAATTGCCTATTTACAGCTGAAGATATTGACAGAGTAAATTCCTATTCTGATTTGCCGAGATCTTCGCCCAATATTCTGATTTGCCGAGATCTTCGCCAATAGAATCAATTTCAAATTTGATGAACAATCTTAGCCAACGCAGTGAAACAGCTTCTTATTATAGTGATATCTGTCGAGACTTGAATAAGCACTATGAGACCCCCTGGAACCGTAGTAAGGCAACCTTGAAACTTGTATATTTCAGCAATCTTTGGAGAGGTACGGGAACTGTGGCCGCAGCTTTCCTTCTAATCCTTACTCTGATACAGACTATAACTTCCCTGAAATCGGCATTCTAGGATTAAATCTTGCTTAGTTTTATTAATCCTACGCAATAACTGATGGGATTGTTATTGTTATATTCCTTAGAAATTGCTGTTTTAATTTTAGTTCGAAGCTTGTGGAGTTCTAAATGTATTTCCTTAGAAGTTGTTAAATTCATGTTGTATTGTCCTGCAACAGATTTTGTACTTGTTCCCTGTTTGATGTCCTTAATTTCCTCTCAAAGCTCTCTTCCTCTGCGCTCCTCTTCTGAGTAAATAAAGCTGAAGAATTAATGCATGATCTCAATTTCACCTAATCATGGCGACTGTGAAGCCTTAAATCCAAAAACTAGTCGAATTAATTATGCCAAGTAAACACCACAAGTCATCGGCATTTCCAGATTCATAAGTTATCGACCTCACAGCCAGCTGGATTTCCTGAAGAACCTCCATCGATGTCAATCTGGTGACCATGACAGCCGAGGCCTTTTCCGGTACCTCTCCAGGTGCCAGTCTCGATTGTGGGGATCCTTAGCATGGAATTCATAAGAATCTATCGACTCATAAACTCTAATAAAATTTATGTGCCTATATAAACTTATCAATTTCGCTTATATAGAAGTGATATCCTTACAATTTATTTGGACCTATATAATTTAAAGTTTCCAAGAATTTCAATGTCACCCTAAGAAATTATAAAACCCCAATCCCATTTGAGAGCCGAATACCTCTAATCTCTACCGTAAGGAAAAAAGAAAAAAGAAATTAACGTGTAAGGAGTTTTAGACAATCTTGTTGGAAATTATCATTTGTGCCCCTCATGATTCACCCATGTTCTTGATCATGCAAACCCATAATTATGGAGATAGATCATGGGGTTTGATCATGAGGATCAATTAATTGATCATGGCTAATTATCTCCTTGATGGAAGGAGAAAATTGAAAAATAAATTAATGAGTGGGGTCCCTAATCTATCTATAAATAATAGCTTGTGTACTTCATATACGGCTACTGGTAGACATAGATCAAAAGGTTCCTCTCGTAAAACTTTTAATATTTTAAAGTTGTATTGTTGTTGATGCTTTGACAAAAGCTTTGTTGCTGCTGCAATTGAGAATTTATTTTTCAGTACTTGAGCAACAATGACTGGAGATATTTATAATTTAAATTTTCGCTGCTATATGTATTTAGCATTCGATTATTTAAAATATGTATAACAACCCTATCTTTTGAATTTGGTTTTTGAGATTTTCTTGAAAGGATTTCAAATGTTTTTATTTGTTTAGATATAATAACACATTGAAGATTCAAGATAAACACTATATATATAAATCGACATTTTTTTCCATTTTGTTAAGTTAATGTATATTTAGTATTGAAGAGTAAAATATTTTTTTTTAATTGTATCAGAATAATTATTTTTATATTTTTTCTTTTAATATCATCACGTTTAGA
>JAJQXV010000078.1:0-12489 GCA_025169955.1 Salix arbutifolia
GATAAGCTCGTCACTAAATTCAGTCCTAACTCTCTAAATAATAAGAAAATAAAATCGTTTAGTGTGCATTTGGTATTTTTAATTAAAAATATATTAAAATGTTTTTTTTTTTTTTTTATCTTTTATACCATTCGACGTTAAGAAAATCAATCTAATATTTTCTAAGAAAAAAATATTTAAAACAAAAACACTTCCTTCCTAGGAAAGAACAGCTGGCCACGTTAATCTATCCCTGAATCCCTCTCTACGGTGATTGGCTCTCAAGTTCCTTCACTCAACTAAACACACAATGCCATGTATCCCAAACTCTACTTCCCCCCTCCATTTTATGCACGTGGCAATCACTCATTGGCATACCTGGCACAAATTAATCGGAGAGGAACCGAACATTTGTATAAATAAAATCATCACTTCAGACGGAAAAAAATCTGTCAGTGTAAGTCTTCGTTAACTTCTGTTTGGTTGCCGAGGAAATTTGATTACTTCTTGGTTTTTTAATATTTTCGTCCTTTTGATTCTATTGACCGATTTTAGTTTCGTAATCAGTGAATAATCTTGTGTTTTTGCAGAATCTCTGATTAAATGATGACTAAGAGCAGTTTCAAGCAAGAGCATGATTTCGGTATTTTTCTTATTTTTTTTAATCATGCCTGATTCTATATTATTACGAAACCCTAATTTTCATTTTTTTTCTCTAGAGAAGAGGAGGGCTGAAGCTTCGAGAATCAGGGAGAAATACCCGGGCAGGATTCCGGTGAGGATTTGTTTTTTAATTGTTGCTCATTATTTGACGGAGTTCAAGCTAGAGTTATTTTTGTCTGTGTTGATTGTTTTTTTTATGGGTTTGTATTGTTCTCGCTACTTAGACAGGATGATTTATGATGACTGTTTTTGCTTTTATCTATTGATTGAAGCTTCTATCTCTACTTTGTGACTGTTGGTAATAAATGTGGGCTGGGTCGATTTGTTAATCTGACTGAACTTTCTGTTCATCTTGGAAAGCAGAACTGGAGATCTTGCTTACCTTTTATTTTTCTCGTTGAAAGAAGCTTTTGAATTTTAAAACAATTTAGGGGGTAGAACATGCTTTAGTTTTGTACATATTGCATTTGTTTCGATGTGGGTTTTATGGCTCTTCAATCATGCTGGCGTGCTTGATGTATTGGGCTAAAATCTGTGCTCATCACAGCACTTAGCCATTCAATTTTAATTACATATGCTCAGGACTGGATATTTGGTGCACCATTTACACGCTGAATGATATTGTTTGCTTAAATTTTGTTAATGTTTAAGTTATGTATACTCTACAATGGATAACCTAATTTCAACGAGTAAAGTCTTTTGGCACCTTTCTCATCCCAGTTAGCCTCTTTTACTTGTTAACTAGGTAATTGTGGAGAAGGCTGAGAGAAGCGATATTCCCAACATTGACAAGAAAAAGTAAGAACCGCTTTCATACTGCAAATGTTTTCTCCCTTGGTTTGCTACATGACATGGTTCTGGTCTTCCTTTAGTATTGTTGTTAGTTAGCGAATGCATCTTTCTTGTCCTCTAAAAACTCAGTTGATGGGTTTTTTCCCCTTACAATCCAGATTGCATCGTGTATGCCGTTTATGTCCCGCACTTCTGTTATTTATACGCGCAGAATATATATTTATTTGGTTTGAATTTTACAGGTACCTAGTCCCTGCTGACCTGACAGTAGGTCAATTTGTATATGTGATCCGGAAGAGAATTAAACTGAGTGCAGAAAAGGCAATTTTTATATTAGTGGACAATGCCCTCCCACCAACTGGTATCAATCTCTCTGTCTTCCCCCCCAATGAAATGTGCATAATACATCTACGAACTTATAAATAATAGCTTGAATCTCAGACTTGTCAGGTGCACTGATACAAATTTGTATATTTATATTATATATATGACAATGGCTGTGGGTGTGAAAAGGTTTTTAGATACTGCCATTAAACTGAGTTTTTGACAATGAATCTCTGCTACTTGGAATATCACAAGTAAAATGCGTCAAGGAAATGTATTTTCAATTGAAACTCAATTATCAACCAAAGCATCTAATGATCATTTTTTTTTACTGAAATTGTTCTTTGAAAATGCACGTTTGTACGAAAATTTAATTTATATAGCAGTTTAAACTTTGTTTAGCACAAATTAGTGCATGTGCAGGGCGACTGGTGTTTATCTAGTCTCTGTGTTTGCTTGTGTAACTGGCGTGTGCCCTTTAAATCGTGGATAGTTTTAGAATAGCGGGCAAAAGTGTTTTAACATTTTTCAGAAACCTGGGAGTAATAATTGTGTAAATTCAAACGTATCGCAGGAGCAATACTGTCCTCGATCTATGATGAAAAGAAGGATGCGGATGGATTTCTCTATGTCACGTACAGTGGGGAAAACACATTCGGGTGCCAGATGTTGCCATAGCCAAGCGTCTTTCATTCTTTGTCATTACAAGTTGACAAGCCAAAATCTGTCTCTCGTTTCCTGGACTTGAACAGTCCTGGTGTTATGCCCATGATTCATGGCCTTGTTGTCTTTCTTGTACATGTGTATAGCAATTCTGCAATTGAAATGGTATCAACTGCTGTAAGTAATTAAAAATTCAAAATATCTAATCTTTTCCTCCTCGCTTACTAGCCTATTAACTGGTTTCTAGTTCTTGTAAAAATCATATTATTTTGAAGAAGAAAAAATGGTAAAAAAAATCAACGAGTGTTGACATAATTTTCCTCTAGTTACTATTTTGATAAAAACAATAACGGAGAAAAAATGATGATTATGATCCACTTTCTTTTGATTGTTTTTTGTTGTTTTGATTTTGTTTTCTCATTTATTTAGTTTCATCTCTTTTTGATCTTTTTTTATATATCGAGTATGATAATCATTCTCTTAATTGTTATTTTTTAATAAATTTTCAGGTTTTATTTTTCAATTTTATCTCAATATTTTATTTTTTTTCTTGTAGATTTAATCCATATTTTTTTAATTCACTTTTTAACCTTTTTTAATTTCTTTACCCCTTGACATTTTATGTCACTTTTTTTTTAATCCTATGTACATAATGCTCTTTTTATCATTTGTTTTTTTTTAAAATAAATTCCTTGTTACTTTTTTATATTTATATCAGATTTAATCCTTATTTTTTATTACTTATTATTTCTTTTTAGTTTTTTGATAATTAAGAATCTTGTTCAAAATTATAATCGGCACTCGCTACTAGAGTTGCATATATTAGTCTTATTTAAAAAACTTTTATCACCATTGGGCGGCTGTTAGAACTTAAACTTTCTATTTTCTTCTTCTTTAGAGCTATCATTTATGGCTAGTTATTCAAGTCAACCACGAAGCACTGCTATTATCACCATTTAATGCTAAAAAATTCACCTACCTTGTAGTGTAACTCTAGCAAAAAATATAGTAATTGTAAAAACAATGGAGGTTGATTTGAGACGAAGTCCGGTCATGGATTGGATCAAACTTTAATTTTATATAAAAATTAATATTATTTCAATAAAAAAATATTCTTTAAAGAATCAATAGGAAAGGGCTGGATCTTAACCGGACCAGGCTCAAACCCGGGTTCTTACCGTGGTCAAACAATTTTCTTTTCTTTTCATTTCGACTTATCCAGTCCAAGATTTTACAGCCATGTTTAGTAAAATTAAGCTGGCACTGACACGGGAATGATGGGGCATTTGATTTCAGACACAGGGAAGGAGTCAAACTGGACTGTTTATATTGGAAGTTTCAACAAAGCAACTACTCGTGGCTTCCGGTATTAACTTCTACAACCGACCGACAGGGTCCTACCTAACACACTGACGTTATTAATCCTCGTAGAATTGGACCGCCTTCCACTTAGATAAGCCGATGATGCGCAGATTAAGCGAGGATGCCGTGGGGACAACTGAGCGAGCCGACCAAGACTGCTCTGCTTTTACAAGACACAACCAGTTGAGCTGACTGTCAACGCCAAGCCCGAATCCCTAGCCATTTTTGATAGCCGAGCCTGTCGCGCCGTCGATCATATCCAACATAATCACTCCGCATGAGGAGGCCATCAGCGCCTGCAAATATATTTGGGGAAGCTACAGCAAGAATAAAAAAGAAACGACGATAACATAAATCTAAAAATAAAAAATAAGGATACGAGTCAACCAAAGAATATATGAAAACAAGGATGCGTGGACGGTGCAACCTCTATTTCTTCCTAAGTGAAAAATGCTATTTTTATATTTTTATAAAAAGAAATGCAGATTACACCGCAAGTATAACCTGAGTAAATTTAATTTCAAATTAGTTATATCAGGGGCTGTTTAACCAAGTTATGACACTAACTTAAGCTACTGGTTTGCCAAAATCTTTTCCTTTTATTTTAAACCTCAATTCTTGGTTTTCTCAGAGTCAATTTTCAATTCAAAAAATCATTACATTTAGTCCAGAATTAATCAGAACTGTCCACAACAATTCCTTCATTCAAAATCCTTCTCCCATTGCTGTATTTTAAACATTATTAGATAAAATCCGGTTCGGCCAGACAGGTTGACCGGAACCTGGGTGACATGAGGTATTATGTCAAAAATCCAGATTTATAAGTAGCCCAATCAAACCTGAATAATCAGCAGAGTAAACCAGGAAACCAGTTGACCCGGCATAGCCAGGTGAGAGTCGTCTATTTTTTCCCAATAAAAGTAGACTTCCTGCGTCTTCCAGTTCATAACTTTCATGGCACCTTGTGCCTTCTCATTCTCAGTATCATTTGTAGGTTTTGGTGTCTTTGAAACCCTTGGTTGCAGATCTCAGATCTCAAATATATCTATCTATTTCTAGCAAGGTCCCAGGTGAGAGATACATCTTTGCATCTAGATCTACTTTTTAAAACAAGCAAGAGTAAAAGGACTAATTACGAATACTGGAATAAGAAAGAAAACCCATGAATTAAATTGAAGGAGAAAAGAAGTGAGATGAAATGGATACACAAAAAAGAGTTTTGATGTGCGGGCAATTCTTGGTTTTATGCTTTGGAGCAGTTCTATGCTTTTTTTATTTTTATTTTTTTAAATTCTTTTTGATATTAGTATAAAAAATTTAAGTATTTTTAACAATGAACAGTTAAATCGCTCAACTAAACACATTTTAAAGTATTTTTAAGCTTTTTTTCAGGTGTGAACACGTGTGAACCAAGTGACCTGACATAACCAGGTAAAATCTGGATAATCCAGGACCCAGCTATTTAACCGGGTCAATTCCCGTACTGGTTTACTAAACCATGTTGTTAGCGGCTACAGGGGGATCGGACAAATTCCACGTGGCAATTGAATGAATCACATGGGTGTTCGCCACGTGTCCTGGATGAGCGGTGTTGACGGTTAGGACACTCTCACTTGTTCCTTGTGAAAGGTACACAGAGGGGGCGAGTTCATGCACCATGGTCCCCTCCTCTCTCTCTCCCCTTCGTGCCAGGGCCCGCCTATCTTTGCTGATCATGTGGCTATTAGCCAACGATCGTTGATCGGCCGATTAAACTGTACTCTTGACCTATTAATTATACAATCCTTTTCTTTTTCTTTTTCTAATTGTCATTCTTTTGTAATTTATTTTGTAATTTTTATTTTTTTTCTTTACACTTTTTTTCTTGAAAAAATATTGTACAAAGACTAAGGAACATTGTTCTATTTTTCTTTACTATATTAAAAATAAGCTTGAGATTTACATAATTTTATTAACACATATACGTTAGAGATACTTTAAATAATCGAATACTAAATACATATAGCAGCAAAAATTTATATTATAAATACTTCCAGTCATTGTTGCTCAAGTACCAAAAAATAATCCTAATAGCAGCAGCAACAAAGCTTCACCCAAGCGGTAATAACAATATAAAATAATAAATGTTTTACGAAAGGAGCTTTCTGATCTATGTCTACTAGTAGTCATAGATGGAGTACACAAACTATTTTTTATAGGTAAATCAGGAACTCCACTCATTAATTTATTTTTCAATTTTCTCCTTCCATCAAGAAGATAATTAGTCATGATCAATTAATTGATCTCCATGATCTAAATTGATCCCCATGATCAAACCCAGTGACCTATCTCCATGGTCATGGGTTTACATGATCAAGAACATGGGTGTGTCATAAGGGGTACAAAAGGTAATTTCCAACATTATAATCTTCATTAAATTTATTATATATAAATATTGCTTCTTTTATTCACAATTATATTACTCGCTATAAAAAAAGGTTATCACACACATTAATTCATCCGAATTAAAATTTATTCAACTTATAGCTAGGGGAGTCGAATAGAAACAATAAAACTTTTTTTTTTTTGTATTTATTGACACAAATGGTTCTCAATTTATTTAACTAAATATTTGTATAGATTTTTTAATTTATAATTATAATTTTTGTTATGAAAAACACATTTAAAAAAATTGCATATTTATTTATTTATTCCAGGAAAAACATTATATGACCCACAACAATTAGGTCAAATAAATAGTTCAAAACAGATTTCACAAAATAGATCCCAGTGTCTTATTATTATCAAATAGAACATGTTTGGAACAATTTGATTTCTCAATATAGACATTGTCAGTACGGTATTAAAAAAAATGAAATTGTGGTGTAAAATGCAGCTAAAAATACTTTTAAAAAACACTTAAATATATTATTAAAAGTTGTATCAAACCCCCTCTTGAAAAACAATTCTCATCTTAAAGGCCAAGCTCCCCTCGGCCAGGTCCAGCGAGTACAGGCAACAACTCCTTTTTGTGTATTTTTATATACATATTTTTTATTAATGTTTTCTACATCATTTTCTTTTATTATTCTTTACACACAAGAAATTTAATTACACAATTTAATAAATTAAATATGTAAACTCATGTTTTTTTTATTAGATGAATAACACGAGCATTATTTTCTAAACCAATAAGAACCTGTTTGAGACAGCTTTTGAAACCGCGTTTTCAAAAAAATCAATTTTTTTTCATTTTAAATGAATATGTTTTGGTGTTTTTAGATCATTTTGATGTGCTGATGTCAAAATGATTTTTAAAAAATAAAAAATATCATTTTGATATATTTCGGCACGAAAAATACTTTGAAAAACTACAGCAACAACTGTCCCAAACAACCGTAAAACTCGCTATTTTATTTCATAAGGTAAGGATTTTTTCAGCTCAAATCACCATGCAGATAGGCTACGAATAACCTTGCGTTTCTAAATCTGACCTTATAAATCTTGGAAAAGGTCAGCCTTTTATAAGACTTGATCACCGTTAAGAGGTCAGGGTGTAAGAATATTTCCCGTAGAGTGGCCGATGTATTAACGGTCCGATCATGAAAGTTCAAGTTCTTTGTAAAGTCTACGGATTCTAATACGTTAAAGCGAAACCATGATGGATCGGTCTCAATAAACGAGTATTAGAATGGGTACGTTGAGACCCTCTCCTCTAACCATAATATAACATATATTCTCATAAGGTTGTATACATACATATATTGATGGTTTTAAATATATGTATGTGTATAAAAATAAAGTTAAGGTAATGTCTTTAATGTCATTTAATTAAAAGACACAACCCTCCTATTGTTGACACCCATTCGGTGGGTATAAAAGGAAGAAGGGTGGTGGTTATTTGGTTACCCGAAACCAAAATACTGAATATTGGAAGAGAATAGAAAAGCAAACCGAAAAGTTAATTCCTCTCCATCAAGGGATTGCCGAAAAGAAGAAGGTTTAGAGGAGAAGATCAACACAGTGATCATCAAAGGATTCTATGCAACAGTTCAAGATCAAAATGGAGAACGGTATGTTCTAAATTCTCCATTGTTATATATCCGAAAGTTTCATCATCAATATAAATGTTTGTGGGATCAAATGATCTATTGTTTAGGGACTGATTTCGGTAATAGAAATCAGTATGTATGATTAACATGTGGTATCAGAGCCTAATAGAACCCATTGATCTCCCATTAATGGATTGGTGATGAATTCTGGTTTTGTTTATTTAATCTTATCAAACATTGATAAATTGAGATGCATGAAAACAATTATATCAATGTGTAGAGGCTGAGATTATCTTTCCAACAGTGTATTATATGTTAAAATGTTGGGTGTAGATCAAAAGTTATGAATTTTTTTTTGATTACTGGTTTTAATGGTGGTTTTCGTCAAAGATGACGATGAATAAAACACCAACCGGTCGACCGGTTCACTTGGTAAAAGTGAACCGGTCGACCGGTTCATATGGGATAAAAGTGAACCGGTCGACCGGTTCACTTGGTAAAAGTGAACCGGTCGACCGGTTCATGTATATAAAGGTCGACCGGTTCAAGTGCCCAACCGGTCGACCGGTTCCATTGGTGACCCAACCGGTCGACCGGTTCAATTGGTGACCGGTTCACTTGGTAACCCAAGCGGTTGACCGGGTCATGCAGAAACCAAAAAAAAAAAAAAAGTTTTTTTTTTCTTAAAATGTTTCCGCTGCAAACCGTAAAGTAATTAAGCTAATGTATTACGAAATGTTAATACATAAAAGCTTATTAAAAGGAGTTCATATTATGTATAACTTGTTAATCACCACAGTGATCTAGTTATATTTAATATGACGGTAAAGTAAAGATTCATAATTGATCATGATTAAATGATGCTTAAATGACATGAAAGGTTTCGATTGATCAATTAATTACTTAATATATCCTAGGAGATCACCCACAGGTGGATCATTGGGTGTAATAAGTAACACCTAAAGTATTAATCATTTATGCTACGGTCGATAATGTGTATACCCACAGGTAGCATTGTTATCGGTGGTATGTATGACTTGATTAATTATTAAAGAAAATCTAAACAAGCATCATGCAAAGTGTATGTATTTATGTATTGCCCACAGGTTGCTTAAATACATACAAGTAAAGTGTTTAGATTTTATTGGTTGATGAATCTATTAAAGTTTCAAAGCACTAACGGTAAGCACGTTGAAAATTTTGCAGCTTCATCAAGTTTGTTTGCTTCTGCAAATTCTGTGGTCAAGTTTAATGGACTCAACTATGAGGAATGGTCTGAACAGATAAGGTTTTCTTTGGGTGTAATGTCCCTAGACCAAGCCATACTCACTGATGAGGAGCCAGCAGCCATTACGGATGAGAGCTCAGAATTGGAAAAGTCTCGTTATGAGACGTGGGAGCGCTCTAACCGGCTGTGCCTGAACTTACTGAGGATGTCGATGGCAGAAAGTATAAAGCCATCTATGCCTAAAACACAGAAAGCAAGGGAATTCATTCTGAAAATAAAGGAACAATCCCAATCGGATGTAGCTGACAAATCGATTGTAGGCAGCCTGATGAGCGAGCTGACTACGAAGAGGTTCGATTGGTCTCAGACAATCCATGAACATGTTACGCACATGTCTAATCTGGCATCACGGTTGACGTCCATGGGGATGGAGGTGCATGAATCTTTCTTGGTTCAGTTCATCATTAACTCTCTGCCTCAAGAGTATGGCCAGTTCCAGGTGAATTACAACACCATAAAGGATAAATGGAACATTCAGGAATTGAAGGCCATGCTCATACAGGAGGAGGCGAGGTTAAAGAAACAGAAAAATCAAGTTGCACTCATCGTTGGACTAAACAAAGCCGGTAACAGCTTTAAGAAACCAAGTATGAAGGACAAAAGGAAGGATAAGGGTATCTTCAAAGGACCTGAAAATAATATCCGTAAAGTGGTCAAGTGTTTCTTCTGCAAGAAGGAGGGACACATGAAGAAAGACTGTCCTAGAAGGAAGGCATGGTTCGACAAGAAAGGTACACAACATTTATTTGTTTGTTCCGAATTAAATCTTGTAGAAGTGCCTAGAAATACTTGGTGGCTTGATTCTGGTGCATCTACTCATGTATCTCATATTAAACAGGGATTCAGTACGATCCAGCCTTTAAAAGGAACTGAAAGTTATTTGTTCATGGGAAACAGGATGAAGGCGCGGATAGTAGGCATTGGGACGTACAGATTGATCTTTGACACTGGTTGTTATATAGATCTTGAAAATTGTCTCTTTGTACCTGAATGTGCTAGAAATCTTGTTTCAGTAAGTAGGTTGGATGATTTAGGATTTGATTTTAAGATTGGACATGGTGTATTTTCTTTGTACCGAAAAAACTACTTTTATGGTAATGGTACTTTGGTTGATTCACTGTACAGGTTTAATCTTGATAAATGTTTTTCTGAATCTTTGTTTAATGTTGAGAATCAAGGAATTAAACGTAGTGCATCAAATGAAAAATCAGCACTCTTGTGGCATAAAAGATTAGGTCACATATCTAAAGAAAGGATGACGAGGTTAATAAAGAAAGAATTATTACCTCCATTAGATTTTAGTGACTTAGATGTGTGTATAGAATGCATTAAAGGAAAGCAAACCAAACACATCACAAAGAAACCCGCCACAAGAAGTAGTCAACTTTTAGAGTTGATACACACGGATATTTGTGGCCCATTCGATGGTCCGTCATGGAGTGGTGAAAAATATTTTATCACTTTTATTAACGATTACTCACGTTATGGATACACTTATTTATTGCATGATAAAGCGGAGTCAGTGAATGTACTGAAATTATTCATTGATGAAGTGGAAAGGCAATTAGAAAAGAAAGTGAAAGTAATGAGATCGGATAGAGGTGGTGAGTTTTACGGTAGATTCACCGAAAGTGGACAATGTCCAGGTCCATTTGCAAAACTTCTAGAAAGTAAAGGCATTTGTGCGCAATACACAATGCCGGGAACACCTCAGCAAAATGGTGTAGCTGAAAGGCGTAACCGTACATTAATGGAAATGGTTAGGAGTATGATAAGTAATTGCAAACTTCCCATGTCGTTGTGGATATACGCATTAAAAACTGCAACGTATATATTAAACCGGGTTCCTAGTAAAGCAGTTCCAATGACACCATTTGAACTATTTAAGGGAAGGACACCTAGTTTAAGACATTTACATGTTTGGGGATGTCCAGCAGAAGTAAAGCCGTATAACCCACATGAAAAGAAATTAGACTCCAGGACAGTCAGTGGATATTTTATTGGCTATCCGGAAAAGTCTAAGGGATTTGTCTTTTACTGTCCTAGTCATAGTACGAGAATTGTCGAGACGGGTAATGCTAGGTTCATTGAAAATGATGAAACTAGTGGGAGTTCAGAATCTAGGGGAGTGAACATAAAAGAAATTCGGGTAGAAGATTCTTCACCCGTAGTTCCGACCCAAGTTGTTATTCCTGTTGTTGGTGTACAACCAAATACCGAAATAGAACAACAGAATGAAGAACATACAGTCCCACTAAACCAGGAAATCGAAAATGAACCTATCGCAATTCAAGAACAGCACATCGTGCCACAAGTACCATTGAGGCGATCTATAAGGGAAAGAAGATCCGCCATTACAAATAACTATGTGGTTTACGATGTTGAAATTGAATGCGACCTTAGTCTTGATGAAGAACCGAAAACATTCAGAAAAGCCATGGAAAGCGAAAATTCTGAAAAGTGGTCAAATGCTGCAGAAGAAGAAATTTCTTCTTTAAATGTCAACAAAGTGTGGGACCTAGTAGAGTTGCCTGATGGTTTCAAAACTGTTGGGTGTAAATGGATATTTACGACCAAACGAGATTCTAAAGGTAACTTAGAAAGGTACAAGGCTCGCCTTGTTGCTAAAGGTTTCACTCAAAAGGATGGCATTGACTATACGGAAACCTTCTCTCCAGTTTCAAAGAAGGATTCCTTAAGAATTGTTTTGGCATTGGTGGCTCATTATGACTTAGAGCTTCACCAAATGGATGTTAAAACCGCCTTTCTGAATGGAGAGCTTGAGGAAGAAATTTATATGGACCAACCTGAAGGTTTTGTGGCCACAGGAACGGAAAATCTTGTGTGTAGGCTGAGGAAGTCAATATATGGGTTGAAACAAGCTTCCAGACAATGGTATATAAAATTTAATGATACCATATTGTCGTATGGTTTTGTAGAGATCATCGTTGATCGATGTATCTACATGAAGGTTAGTGGGAGCAAGTTTGCCATTCTGGTATTATATGTTGACGACATATTAATAGCTGCAAATGACATGGGAATGTTAAGTGACGTAAAGAAATATCTCTCTAGTAACTTTGAAATGAAGGATATGGGTGAGGCATCTTATGTGATAGGGATAGAAATAATCCGTGATAGATCACAAGGACTGTTAAGTTTGTCTCAGAAAGGATACATAGATAAAGTCCTAAAGAGATATGGGATGGATAAATGTTCCATTGGAAAGGCTCCAATTCAGAAAGGGGATCAATTCAGCAAAATGCAATGCCCGAAAAATGAATTGGAACGTAAAGAAATGGAAAGAATTCCGTATGCTTCAGTGGTTGGGAGTTTGAACTATGTTCAAACATGTACTCGGCCAGATATCAGTTTTGCTGTTGGTAT